>JTDE01002413.1:14288-44509 GCA_014338405.1 Paragonimus skrjabini miyazakii
TTTTTAATTATTGGTCAGTTAAAACAAACAGATATGAGGCCATGACGCATATTTCGACGATTTCAATTTCTACATCAGCTACCAAGCCATTAAAACGATTTATTCCAGGAAAATAATTTTCCCGAAAACGATAGCTCGGGAACTCACGTTCTACGACTAGCATTCATGGGATAACAACACTGTTTAAACAGCATGCAACCACTGAGGGTTGTGATTGCGGAAGTACTGTGCTCAGTCGCCTATTAACTCTTTATCCAGTCAACGGTTTCTGATCGTAGGGTATCGCCAGTTGTAATGTCCGATCATAGTGACTTACTCCAGCAGCCATCTCGGCCGTGACCGACTGTGTCTGGATGACTTCTGGGCATACCTAATTAACCTCAGCTTCAAAGGACACTGCAAATATCACAGCCTCTTTCGGATCTGGTGTCGACGAGCTATTCAAGCTGGAGAGGAGATCTGCCCATATGCTGCTCACTTTTGATGGATACCTGGCATTGGAATCGTAGTTCAGCAATGTCGTCGCCCATCAGTGAAGATGGCTGACCGGGATACCCTTGTTTGATCCAAAAACAGCTAGTAGCGGTTTGTTGTTAGTCAGCAGAATGGAGCGCCAGCCGGAGAGTATTTTGTGGAAACGCTTCATAACGAAATCAATGACAAGCGATTCTTTCTCGATCTGTTCATCGCTCCTCTCTTATGACGATAGAGAGCGAGCGGCACAAACGACCGCTTTCCGGGATCCATGAGGGTAGAGTTGTGAGAGGACCACTCCTATCTCATAGCTTGAGGCATCTGATGTAACCGCGATCTGGAGAGTGGGATCGAAATGCGTCAGCAAGTTGTCGAAGTTGGACATTGTTTTCACTTCATTGAAAAAGTTCTGGCATTCGGTGTAATGGTTCCAGGAGACATCCTTCGCCAACTGTCTGTTCAAAGATGCTCGAACGCAATGAATGGTGGGTAAATCGCGCTGTGATAACTGACGAGACCCAAAACTCAGCGCAGAGCAGATACGTTTGACAGTGAAGGCATCTGGGCAACAAACTGAATACTAATGACCATTAGGAGATTTTGGCTTCTATATGAATTGAATCTCACTCACAATTAACCGTAGCTGTCACAGTCCCATGGACGTTCCAATCGGCCCCTTTCGAAAGGTCTGAACACTGCTGGGGTCTGGATTGCGGCCAGTGTGGTCGACGGTTGAATGAACGAAAGAATCTCATTTCTCCTGACACATACGGGGCCCGTGATTGGCTGCACATCGAAGAACCAAGTCCAAGCGTCCCACCAGCTATGCTCCATCGGTCCGGGGTAAAACGCTATCTTCGACATAGGCGGCTGTGACTGGAACATAGGTCGACATCGTTCCAATAATCTGTTGGGGGACTGCAGGGGCAGTCTTCATGTCTCCAGAAAGATGCTGCGTTGAAGCATACGTCGGACGGTGTTGATGGTTAGCATCGAATTGGCACATTCGGCAACTTATACTTGCGAGCTGACGCTTGTTAAGCCGCATTTCCGAAACACCCGCTATCGTTCATCTTTGCGAATAGATCATCGGGCGAGGGAGAATATACTGGTGCATATCCAGGATAACACTGAGAACTGTAGGAAAGCAAACTATAATCCTCGCTACTTCATTGCACTGTTTTGCAGTGACAATCAGTGCGACCCAAATGGAATAATTGGCTAGTTCAGAACACCAGCTCCTTGTAGACAATCGAGCGTTTCGTCCGCGAGAGGCGGTACTGGATGTTTTAGCGGAAAAACTGACTTTGAATTTGGAAGGAGGTACAAAACAACGCTAGTTCTGGTGCGGCATAATAGGCCATCATGATACACTACTAAGTGTTTTCGGTGGAGCATGTCGACGACACTGGAAGGACTGGTGGGGTGACGTGACGCCATTGGGTCAACATTGATTGATCCGCCGTTGTCTCAGCAGCTGTTTGACGTCGCCACCAGGTTCATTGCGTCAGTTCAGTCGAGTCCCAACAATTTCTGTTTCGGCCGGTCTGTGAGGCAGCAACTGCCTTTAAAAAGGGCGTCGCCCAATCGGACCTTACGAGATAGCCCCCCGGATACACTCATAATGCCACAGAAGTATTGCGGGCATTGTGTGTGGTTGGACTCATGGTAGGTCGGCTTGTTCTGTTTCATGTCTTCCTTAAAGTGGGTCTGATGTCATAGGCAATGTTCGGTTGCGGCCGAACGGCGGTGCCATTAGGTAGCGATGTAACATACTTCCGCTCTGAAGGATAACTGAACAAGAGTATGACGTAGATGGAGTTTAGTTGCCAAATAGGTTTCCGAAGTCGTTAGCCGCAGGATTTCGATCGAGGCTGAGACATCACATGTTAACTTGCGGGCAGTGGTTTTCTTTGTGGCCTTGACGATTACATTTCTAGCACTTGCGATTATGGACTGGACACATGCGCTTAATGTCTATCCCCGCGTCCGGAAGCTTCTAGGCTCGCATCTGGTCGGTTGGCCGCGATCCACCGTAGTTAGAACGATCGAAGGGTACCGACTGAATTCTTATAGATGGTGGAAGTTTTGACGACTGCTGGACCATCATGGCGCTGCGATTGGGGCTGATTAGCCTTTGACATTCTGTGGGGGTCGTCTGGGGCGTCGTTTTAGGGTCAAATTCGATTTAATTCTCGGGACAAATGACGACCAGCAGCCAGAATGTCCATATTCTTGCGCCAATAAGCCTGAGGCTCGAGATTCCATCTTGTTCAAGATGCGAGCGCGGATGTCAGCCTCTGCCGGTGGCTGAAGGCCACGGATAAAAATCAGCGTCATGTATTGGTTATCGGTCATGGAGCGGGGCTTGAAGCGTTTATACTCTAGATTGGCGTTCATGGCGTAGGTGGCAGTCTTCGGATAGTTTGTTGGTCAGCTTAAAGCACTGGTACCGGATGTTGAACAGAGATGATTGTTCGCCGAAGACTCGGCTAAGTCACTTGACTGTGTCACTGAAAGAGGCGTCGTGAGCGTTCGTGGACAGAATGAATTTAATGTAGCACTCGAACTCCAAGGGACCCAGTTTATGCCGTGGCAGCCAGATACGTTGAGCGTAATGGGTAGCGGCCAGTCCCACTTCCAATACGTCCCCATGTGTTTCAATACTAGATATCGAAATGAACCCCAGATGATTGATCTTAATGGAACTCTGATACTGAGCTTCCAATGAACTCGATCAGCCGACGCGATTGTGAAATGATTTTGGGAGCCGGATGCTGAATAGTCAGCTTCTGCGTCAGTGGCTCGATAAGCTGCGATCGCGCCTTCATTGATTGAGCCTGTTGTTGCTGCAAAACGACTGTCAGCACTTCTGCGGTAATTATTATTGGGGATTCTTACTGCACTGTATAAAAAGGAATCTGTCGCCAGCTGCTATAACTTAATTTTATTGGACACACGTGAATAACAGGTATGGACAAGGGTGATTGGCTCCCGAAGTGCAAACGATAGGAACCAATAGAAACACGAGCAAAAGCAGATTCCGGATAGACATATTCAGCAACCAGACGGTTTCCGAATTCGCCTGAGAAACTAGTCGGTACTCATAGAAACTAATTGACCTTTGAGCCGCGTGAGCGCATGTAGAGATATTCAAATTTCACGTCGATTGGTAACGGCTTGGAGTTTCTAAATGTTGACAGCAAAATCCTGTTCTCCGTGTCAAGTTTCCTCTAACCTTAACAGAAACACATAGAACGCATATACGGTTACAGTAGTCTTCTCAATATTTCCAGAATTTATGAATTACGTTGCTTGTGTTAAAGGCAGACACTAGCTTTAATCGTGGTTAGGCATACTAGACACTCAAGACATAGGCAGCATTGAGTGAATTTGTCCTATAGGACTGCGCGCAGTTTCTCCGCCTGACCATTTCCTGGATGTTCTCAGAGTGTCTCTGTAGGTCACGCAAGGATCACTCGAGGAACGCTTAGGGAACACTCAGAAATCACTCAGGAAACGGTCGTGAACGGTCTGAACGAGTGCGGGGAAGTTCAACAGGGACTTTCAAGTTTGAATAAGGTACGGGCTATTGGTTACACATGGGTTGCGTAGACTGCGAGTCATTAAGAGTATGATCGACCTTAATAGCAGTGGGAGGTTCTAGGTGGGGCTCGATATGGGCAACTTTAAGTCTGTCAATATTCACTGTATCGTGGGATCCATTGCGGTCGTTCACAAAGAACTTTTGGAATCGCTTGATCACACGGAATGGTCCGAGGTATAGTTTTTGGAGGGAAGCTTTAATAGCATCGACACGAACAGAAACAAAATCACGAAAGTCTAGATTGGAGTGCTTTTGTTTCCGTATGGTGTTTAACCTAGTAGGCTGGGATCGGATTTTCACCATTGATGAATTGAACTTTTGCACGAAAGTGGTGGCGTCAAAATTAATTTGGCCGGCGTTTGACTTGTAGAACAGTTCAACAGGGAGTCGAAGTGTCGCACCGCAAACTGATTCTGCGTTCGTGCAACCAATGTCTTTTTTAACCGTCGATCGAATTCCAAGGATGACAAGAAGTAAGTGATGGTTTCAACGCTGGAGATCTGGTTTCTGTGGTGATAATCGACGAGCGTGCGACGGTAAGTGGTCCTTGGATAATAATGTGGTGGAAAACTTTTTTTTCTTGTGACATGGATTGATAAGGTGGGGGAACTGTCGAAGCAGTGTTACAAAAGTGTTGTCTGGTAAGTCCGTACGTAATCCCATTGAATCACTCGATATGGACCCTCTGTGTACGCACAAGGCTGTTATGTCGTTCAGCAGTTCTCGACTCCTTACATCCACCACGAGTCCAAAGGAGTCGAGAAATTCAACACTGTACGTCTGCAACGGTAAAGGTCCAGTGGAATTTCCAATGGAGACCAGGGTCGAGAGTGAGTAGTTTCTCTTCGTAGGTCTGTATGTTGTTGCGGTTAGCGGCCCGTGGGGTACGCGAAACCGGTTTGAAGTTATGTTTGTCACCAGTGGGTAGAATAACACTAACCTCAGCGTCCTTATCGATGAGGTTATTGGGGGACGTTGAACGGTCGAATACATAAAACAAGCGACGTAAGTACGGGCCAGTGGCAGCCCTTGTCATTACCGATTAGGTTGATCGTTTCCCGTCTGGTTTTGACCATTCCGAAAGGAACAAAGCAGATTACAACGACGAGCACGCGTACCAAATCGACGGTGGTAATAACACACACTCCTTTCGAGCAGTCGTATGCGCGACATATTTCGTGAGCTAGACTTTGAGCGTGCTGATCGCCATTTGCCTGCTAGCAGTTTCGTTAGTGGCTAGTTGCAAGGACATTTGTGAAAAATGCTCTTTCAGGTTTGAGACATTCTGTTGGAAGGTGTCACTGCTGCAACTGGGCTACTTGCTAAGGAGCATAATTGTGATGTACATGGTCAGCCAACTCTGCTGGTTTAGTCAACGATGTGTCCTTCTCTAAAACAGCCAATGTGTAGTGGAGGTCGTTTGGGAGGCTCTGAAACCACACCTGCTCGTTGACATTCTGCTTGTTTGACAACTGAGTCATGTGGCGAAGCAATTTTAAAGGAGAGCGATCTCACAATTCAACACTGGAATGGAGCTTACGAGGGTTGTCCTCGTCAGAAGCTGCCATCCTGTTATAATTGCGATGTCGCCGGTGTTATGTCCCTGATTTGTTGAACACATCGGCTAATTTCATATTCAATCATACGACCAAACCTGAGAAAACAAACAAATCTTGACGGAATGTTTATCGATTGGAGAACCCGTCGAGAAATGAACGCTCAGAGTGATGCCATAAAATGATTGGTCCACAGTAATTATAGCACCAATGGTGAGCTACGATGCAATTGAAAAACAGTGTAAAGGTGAAGTAAACGAATGCAACTGTTTGTTTGGTGGCTGTTCACCTAACACTGTGCCTTTCCATTTGTAGTGTTTAATATGCGCCTTGGGTATTCGTTTGTCGGATATGATTCTGAACGCAGGTCTTGGCGAGCGGACACGGACGGGATTGATTTCATGTTTATGCTAAACCAGCTTTGTTAGCTAGGATACGTTAATCGGATGGGAGACAAAAACATTCCGAAGCATCCACCTTACGGGCAAGCGAAAGCGAGTAGGCGAAATGCTGATCGTCAGTGTCTACGATGCCAGGATGCTATTCAGGTAGGGCCTGCGTGTTGTAGCATCGATTTTGGATCATAGGAGGATTCATCCCTGAAGCGGATCGTTTGAAGGAATACGATCTGAACGGGAGTCCGATTGTTCAATGAACGACAAATTAGCGGCCGTGAATTCATGTTTGCGGTATTAAGAGGAAATCTGGACCATAATGTTTTTCTGCCTTTTCCCCGGCCTTCCCCGATTTTTGTCTGGTACACATCCTGCTTGTATTTTTTTTATTTTTCTACATATTCCCCTCTAGAGTGGCACTGCTCGCCTTATGTCTCCGATATCTCCTCTTAGCCTCCCCTTAGTCTCTCTCTTTTGTTTCTTAGATGATGTTTTCAGCTTTACATTAGCCCACCATCTAGCTAACCAGGATTGGCTAGTTAGATAACAAAGGCAACTGCAACTAATGCAGCGCAAGCTACTTATGGTGAGTGTTATACACAGACTTTTTTTGGCTTTGGTCACTGTGATATGTTAATGTAGCACCAGATGCCTCCAACCGTGTGCATGTATTCGTCTTACTTCTGGTACATGAAAAATTACTGTCAGTACGTCCTATTGGCCTCCCAAACTATGTGGACCTGAACCGTCCTGGATTACAGTTTGTACTTGAGCAATTCCAACTTGCATCGATCGACTCAACTGCATATGTGCCATCCCGTTTCGACATGCGTAACTCACAACAATCACTTCTTGAGGAAATTTTGAGTCCTGACCTCAGCATCGGCGGTCACACTTTCCTTTCTCTTACCTCACTCGTGATCTTTCATCAGAGCAACCGCCTGTCGTCCTTGGTATTTATCAAGTGTCATTGATTTGCCGTGTTTCACAGTTTGGTTATCTTTAATACGGTTTCAGACTGACGGTGTTTATTTGCTAATTTTGAATATTCGTCTTCTTTTATTTCTCTTTGTAAACTAATTGTCTTTAAACATCCAGTTAATCTGTGCTATTTTTACTGCCACTTTTTTTAGTATGATTGTCTTCCGTCTGCTGATTTTGACAAGAATTTATCTTTTTCTTGGGCATCAAATCCAGTTATGAAAAAACCTCTTATCCGCGTTTATTTTTAAAAATGGGCTCCAGATTGGAGCTGTTCAAAAGCAGAGAACATCTATGTTTGTTGTCTACAGAACAAAAAATTAGAAAGTGTATTCCCTACCTGAAATGCCAGGTACCTCATCAACTGCTTCAAATAGCCTTGAATCTCTTAGGAGGACGGTTGTAAATGCTCTGTTTGGAAGGCGGATTCTACTAGTGAATCGTTGGAATTGGAGCTATCCTGTAAAAATTGTCATCACATACATCAATGTTTTACCACTACCGAAGAGCTTTTATGGCTGAACTCTGCTGTTCAGATGGTCGAAGATGTAGAGCACTTATACGTCCTATGTGCCAACGAACAAGATGGTGAAACAAGACATCTGTATTTTTGCATTCTGAAGGTAAAGCCATTCGTAAACTTGTATTTATAACTGGCCATCTATAGCGTATTCGCAAAGCCCTGCTCAATCAGACAAAACCAATATTTGATGATCCTCCTCCATTCGAAAAACCGTCGATTGAGACAGTAATTCTGCTTTCGATGTTCTCTGTTTGTTAAATTCTTCTAGGCGGTGCTGAGCGTGTTATTGCACCGTTATTCGCAAAACTGCAAAGAATTACAGTTTACATTAGATTTGTGCAAATTGTTCCTGTCATTTGTGAATATGTGGAAAATGGGCTATCCCGGTCTTCGTACTAATAAACACGAGAATAAGACCGGTTACAAGTTGATCTACATGAGGTAATTATCAACTGTTTCCTAAACCTTTACTTTCAGATGGATGTGCCATTGTTACGCACCGCAGTTCTGCTTTAGCTTGCCGTATTGTCAACCATCAGCTGCATTTGGTAAAAACTTCTTATTGGCTGTTCTCCCCGATTTGAAGCGAAAGTTGATTGATAAAATTACTCACGAGAATAGCGGATTGTGGAGTTTGGATAAGAAATACCAAATTATTCAATCGATTGTAAAGTCAGTGTCTTGTGGTGTGTTTTCAACAGTTTGCTTTCAGATTGCTTTCTTATGTTGAGGATGAGATACAGAACCCTACAAATCACATGTCGAGCTTGTATATCGCTCCTTCATTGACAGATTCAGATGGTGGTGTACCTGTTGGTCGCTCACCGATTATCACTAACCCATCCGTTCAGTCACATTATTTGGCTGCGGACAGTGGTAGCAAAGAAGCACAAGTGGATAGCACATCGAATCCCATCTCGTATCATACACCGGATTCACAACAGGCACATTCTACACGGAAGCAGATTGGGACACAAGAGAGACGTCGATCCAGTGAGTTCACGTTTGCATCTGTCATGCGTGCCCCGTATATTGGCACAGCATACCGCCTGTAATCTTTGTCATTTCTTGAAACATAATGACGAGCCAATAAAGTACTTCTAGACAGGCTATCCTCCGAATTACGACATTAAGAGGTTCGTACACAAAGAATCGATAAGTACGATACTCCTTCACGTTATCCACACTGTTTTTGTGCGACCAATTTTTTATTACTCAGGAGGTGATTGCCAATAATTTTACGGATATACATTGGTAATAATGTAACCCCTGAAGTTGAAGCTGGAAGTTAGCCTTCCCGCAAACCCCACACTTTATTGAAACATTGTTGGCTAACAGCAAATTTCCGGTGTGTATAGGCCTTAGTATACACCCAGTTATTTACAGTTTGAATGATCTTGGTCACACGTGAGTCGCTTTCGCAAGACTGTTTTGTGAGCTGGCATATCAGACTGCAGGCGCTGTAGTGACAAACCATCCGACAGTTGTTGTCGCAAGCTACTCAACGGACTTGATGAGTAGTTTGATACAAATCAAAAACGATAACTGATGTGTGTAGGTTAATACCAGTCCCGAACATCTTGAGAACAATAATCAAGCGACAGCGATATGAAACAGGTGGTCATTTGGACCAAGACATTTCTACTGGAAGAGTACTACTAACAGTGAGTGGTGGTACACTTCGATCACACAAGTGAGTGCGCGCGGTTCAGCGTTGTAGTTTTTGCATACCTTGTAATTCCTGTTTGATAGCAGGAAGCTTGTGTGAACCTAGTTGGTGCCAGAATGAGTTAAAGTATGAAAATTCGCTGGCCACAGCCGTTCAGAAATGGAGGTCTTGTTGTTTGGGGCACTATCTGAATTGAATGGTAGTAGTTACTAAAGGACCTGTTCACGGAGAACCTCTTGATGACCGTTGACAAGCAAGTCTACGTGGTCATCGTCACTAGGTGATGAACAGCATGTAGCTCACACTAGTTACCAAAGAATCAGGAGCTGTATAAGTCGCTAAGGTGGATGTCAACAAATCCGATCAGAGAATATTAAAAGAAATGCAAAAGATAGCAGTATTGAAAGTGTGTGCTGGACGTATATGCTTTGTGAGAAACTTAATGTCTCCTACAACAAAATGGCTTTATCTCTAATAAAAAGGGACACTGACGGAATGTGTGCTCAGCTTATGGAACAATAGAATACATCGCATGAGTACGAACGAAAATACTGATGAGATGGTTAAAGGCACCAGAGTTAGGTTTTACACATCTACCCAGATAACAAGAGACGCAAGGTTGGTGATACAGTACGGAAACGATGTTTATCACAGCCTTCTTTTCTGTCATTAGGCTGTCTGAATAATGTTAAGTGCACCGATGACGGTAGTGGCCATCGTGTACCAACTTCTATGTACACAGCTCTCATTATGCTTTCAAGAACACCTGCGAACGGCTATAATGACTATTCCGATGGAATGAACCAGTTTTAGATTGTCGTTTGGTAAATAAATTCGTAAACAGTACGCGAATGCGACACTAAGAGCAAAAATTAACCGTTCAGTTTTGTTGTACATCCTGTTATTTACTCACGTTGTCTTACAGTTTGTATATATGAAGCATGCCCAATTGGTTTATCGTTTATTCTGATCGCTTAGGTATCCGGCTTCGCAACCAATCTCTCCTCGAGTGCAAATCCGGGTCGTATTCATCTCATGTGGACGGACCAAAATATGAAGAACAGAGTGGTGCTGCTGTTACTAAGGGTGATGGAGCTAGCACAGGACTAATTGGGCCACCCTGTAAACGAACCAGACTGTCCGTCCCAGGTGACATTAATCCCGTCGAATTGCAACAAGTCATACAAGAGATCGGAGACCGTAGTCGTGCAGGCACGGATATCTTGTCATTTAACACGGTAACCATAACAACCGTCAAATTTCTGTCTATTAAGGTCTCTAACTTTCGGTTATGGATGACTCAACTCACTACTAGCTGGAGGCATCGCCTTCGTTCCTTCCCAAAATCCTTCTTTACTGTCTTTGTTAATACACTTCGTTGGTGGTTGCCGTAATAAATCAGAATAAAAGAGGGCATTTTTGGGGAGAGCCACGCAAAATTAACGATCCAGTTGTCAATTTTCAGCAGTTCTCGCATATGCTTATCCTGATACAGCAAAATCATTACCCTTTTGTAGTGACTGTGTTGTTGTTGTTGTGTGACTGTGTTGATAGAAAAAAATCTCAACAAAAAATCTTCTTTATAAAACTATAGGTGTTTTTTTGTAGATGTGACCGTGCGACATTTATGCACTTTTTAATCCTAGTAAATTATGGGTTGAGTCAAAAAGTGTCACATAGTCGGTTTTGACAACTTCTCGATAAAAAGCTATGCCGGATTTATACGTTTATGCCTTTGTTTCTGAAGGGTAAGGGTTTCGCCTTTAGACTGATCCGTCACCTGTCTAATCAGCATCGGCTTGGCTGGACTGCGGAGGCTTTCACCCGCGTCTCTCTCGACCCCATTCTTGTAAGATTACACCGGATGGGAACGTTTGAGTGAAATCACACGTGGTGCAGCGCAAGTCACTTGTGGTATAGGTTTTTTGTGAGGGTCCTTCAGCTTCGGTCATTGTGACAGGCCAGACTGGAAACTAATGTCGCCAACCGTGTGTGTATGTGTTGTATTAGGGTTCTTCCTATTCTTGTGATCGTAGTTCACCTAACACACGTTGGGTTTAACAAGGTTTCTTTATTATAGTGTTGAGCTACGTAAAGTGTGCTTTGTGTGGCTGCGCTGTCCCGTCAGCTCTATAGGTACGTCCGTCGTTTCCACACGTTTCTCGATCAACTTCGTTACGTTTGGGCGACAGATTTTGTACGACGCGCCCGCTTTCGGCAACATCCACAAACACTTGGTTGAGCGCGGCATCGTGTTTGCGTTTACTATTTCGTTGCTTAGGTGGTCCGCTTTTTTTCTCGCTTTATGTAAAATCTTGTGGGTGCACTGCTCGATATCGGTCAGATTTGCGTTTTCCTCGATTCTGATCAAGTCGAGTAGGTAGTTATTTTATTTTCGGTGTGCGTATTTTGTGCGTCACCATAAGCACGATATCAGTAGTGGGAGCTAAACTCGGACGCAGTTACGAGTGCATTCCATCAATAGACGTCTTGCAAGTGAACCTCTGATACTTCCGGAAGTTGTTACTTCACTGACAATGTGATATCCGTCTGAGCAAACCATGAGACAATCGATCTTCTGCGAATAAAAATCCGCTTTGGAGTACTTTAACTGACCGTATCGGGAACAAAGTTGGAGTAGAATGCAAAAGGTGAGGAAACTATTGTGCCTAAGTAACACCCCGTTGTTCTTAATGAGGGAATTATGATAGAAGTGCCTTTATACGGTCACATTACTGTTGAACTTCTCAAGTCATGATGTGTATATAATGTATGTTGTCGTTCTACCAGTTTTACTTTACGTGCTGACGTACAGTGTTAATAGTATTTATTAGTGTGACGGATTTCTTAATTTAAATGAAGGCCGGTTGCGAAAAATTTGAGCTTCGACGGAAATCGCATCAGCTACAGAAGCAGTACACCCAAACGTGACGATTACTCAACTAGCTGGGCTACGAAGCCACGCCGCAGGTTGAGAAACTTTACATTCAGACGTAGTTATCCGCTCAATCCATTGTGTCGTGGAATCCACCGAATGATCCAACGGATTGGCTACCCAAGCGGGATTTTTCAAACAATGCACGCCGGACTCCACCAGCGCATCTTTTGAACATTGAAATTATATCGCTCATGAGTAATGTGGCCGATTACCTAAGTAATACGGTTAGTGCACTAAGTAGCTCAGTTTCAATACTCAGTGATGGCGTTGGATTCCAGTGTGGACTGTGAAAAATCCTGCTTGGGTAGTCAATACGTTGGACCATTTTGTGAATTCTATGTAATGTTAAACAAAGGAATTGGATTGAAACAATTCTCTTCGGTTAGTTGACTCAAACTAGACATGAAAATAAGCACTGCTTTCATTTGTAACTCACTGTTACATGAACACCGGTTCAATACCCATCCACCCGGTACGAACGAACGAAATAGCTGTTGTTGTTGTTGTTGTTGTCGTTTATCTCTCTGTATCAGTCAGTTACGTGACCTTTCCGGTGAACATATCACTTGACTCAGCACAGTTCTATGCAGCTAAAATTGCTGGTCGTCAGCGGTCAGTATTTGGTGATCGGCTGACTGATGAATCGGCTGACTGATGAATCACGATTTTGCCACGAAATTTTAGATGGAAGAGTTCGCATTTAGACCCGAAGGCGAGCGTTTCATCGATAGCATGAACGTTCCCACATTATAAGAGGATTGTTATTCAGCCTATTCAGGAACTGCTATCTGATCAACCGAACGGACCGAATCGGTCTTTCTGGACCACATCCTTAATGGTTTGATTCATAAGGACTTATCGGCAAAACGTTTACTACCAATATTGTCAATTCAGAGTGACTTGATATTTCAAAGTGATGATACTTAGACCAACTAACAAGGACGTGTACGCCAGTTTAGTTCGTCATATAACAAAAACACTGCCCTCTTCTAAGCAAATTCATGCTGAATACACTGTTCTTTCTTTGCCCATCTACATACAGTGCTTAGGATATGGTGTACAGTCAGGGGAACCGGTGCTCCATACGGCAGGTTCGTCTAATAATCGGTTTAATTTTCAGAAAAGGCCACCAAGGTGATCGGTTGATAGAAGGGAATGCACATACCTAAAAATGCAAGGAATCGAGAATGAGAGCCGTGCTCTTTTCTGTCTAATCCAGGCCAGTTAACCGTTGTTATCTGACTCTGGGTGTGCGTGCGTGTGACCTTCGCGAACCAGCGCTGGAGACTACTTTGCTTTTTTGTCCATTCCTGTTGTCCACATTTGAAATTGTTCTCATTCTGTGCGCCGCCGTGATGTTGTCGTGTTGTTCACGCTGCGGAACCTATCATATTGAGACAGAATTAGGGGATATTTCTGAGGTTCAAACGTTGGGCATGGTTTTCACTGGGCACTTTTCGTACCGTTTCCATTCTGTGTACTAAAACAGTTCCATTCGCTCAACGCGACACGAGATGCGGCCGCTCGTCAAGAAGAGTCCACTGGGAGCATTGAATTTCACATTGTCAATAACAGTCTTAATCACAATCAATCTCCAAAGACCTATATTTGGTTACTGGAATTGCTCAACGTTTTTGCCCTTCAACTGCCCCGTATGCCCAAGGAGTATATCGCGCGACTTGTGTTCGATCCGTAAGCTACTTGTTATTTTCTTTTGCTTTCACCATGATACGCTTATGGATTATTGTCTTTATTATTATTATTAATATTATTATTATTATCACTGACAAGTAGTCAGGGATTGGGTTAATTTTGCGTTGAGCATCACTCACATTTGATCGTAGCCTTCGAATTCAGGCAGACTTTCTAGCCAGCTTCTTTCGAAAAGATGCACTAGACTTGAGTTTCGCTCTCATTAGAGCTCGTCAGTAGTGCATATCCTTGCAACGGCCGGGATTTTAACTGCGGCCACGCTTTCATGAAATAGTCGTGTTGACCACTGCGCCATTGGCCTCACACTAGGCGATATCACCTAGCAAGTTTAATGAGATTAGAGATTTCGACTTGTCTAGAAAGTCCTAATCGCAGGATTATCGATTGGAGTTAACTGGACATTTACTGTCTCCTATTGAGACGATCGGGTAACCTGATCATTACTCACAAGCGAAAGTGGTTGAGCGTTCAGACATGATGATTCGGCCATGCCTAGTGTGAACTCAATGGTGCAGTGGTCAACACGGTTGCTTCATGAAAGTATTGCCGGAGTTCTAACTCCAGTCGTGGCAAAGATATGCACTACTGACGAACTCTAATGAGAGCAAAACTCGAGTCTACTGCTTCTTTTCGAAAGAGGCTGGCTGGGAAGTCTGTCTGAATTCGAAGGCCGCTATCAAATGTGAGTGATGTTCGACTTATTATTTTATTTTTATTGTACACAGGTCTGTGGACTGACCTGTTGCATACTGAGCAACCAGATCGATAAAATCGGAACAGAGGTCTAATCAGCACTAAACAGCCTCAATTTATTTTGGAAGATAATGCTATTCATAGGGGAACAACATTAATCAATGTAGCGGCTGATCGACATTTCTGATTGATCGGCGCCAATCGTTCGCAACTCCACTTACAGCAGCTTATGCGTGAGTTCTGATCAGCTGAACCTTCATCAATCAGAAAATTGCTCCAGTCCAATCTCATTACATCCTTTCCGTTTTGATAAGCTTTTCAAATTCTCGTTCTTGATGACCCCTCTTGGCTTGTAGCAGGAGTCTCTCCTTCCGGTGGAATCTGCTCACTCAAGTGCACATGATTTTTTCTCTTTACTAGCCCGTCCACGTCAACATCCTATGACTTGTACCCACGATCTTTGTTCACCATACCGTGTCGATTGTCTCGGGTTCTCAGGAACACACCAGACCCACAGCTTGTCTTTTGGTTTATGTTTTGTGGGTTTCCAGGTTTCGCGAGCATAGTACATTTTTTGTTGCATTCTACGCTGTTGTAAGTTCTCTTGAATATTTGACTCGTCCAGTATGTCGTGGCGCAACAGTTCGGATGCCATTAACAATTTTGTCCGCGTCCTCCGCCCAAATATTCGCTGCGTCGCACTGTATCCAGTGGTTGCATCAGCATGTTCCTCCTTCCTAGAAGTATTAGATGTGGATCTTCCCCTAACTCTTGGGGAATCTAGAACAGTCTGTTGGCAACCTTAATTGCAGTTTCCGCCTTCCTGTTTGACTGACTCGTGTGAGCTGCTTGTTCGATGTTCAAACTCCTATTTATCTGCGAACGTCTTGAATTCCGAGCACACAAATTTAAGACCATTATCAGAGAAAAAACACTTCCGGTATGCCACCGCGAGCGAAGTGGGCATGCAGCTTGTTGTTGACTGCACCCCCAGTAGTACTTCTTAGGCAATTTCGAAATAAACGGAGAAATAGTCCACTGTGACCAGGTACTGTTTGCCGCCGTGTGTGAATATATCAGCTGCAACTAGTTTCCAGGGCCTTTCCAGAAGTTCTCTCAACAGCATCGTTTTTTTACTTGACCTGTCTTCTGCCATTTTCGCACCTCGCTGTGTAATCTTTTATCTCACTGGGCATGCCTGGTTAGTAGTAAAATTTCTTTGCTCTCCGAACACAGCTGCTTTGAAGCTTATTCCTTCTTCTTGAACAAAGTTCTTGAAAAATACTGCCGGTTCCTTAGGGCGATTCTTCTTATTTTGTGACCAGCCATCTTTTATCACACGAGTCGGCTTTCTAAGTACATGATCCTTTTCCGTCACGTTCCTCACCTCCACCCCCTTGTCCATTGGTATCTGTAGTCCACTGAATCGCTGGTCTCAAACTCAGAATCGTCAGTCGCAACACCGGGTATGTAGACGCGAGACAGAGTATAAGCGATGTGCAGTTTGCCTCGGGGCTGCTAGACTACCTCACAGGTGTACTTGTGTATCGTGATCATCATTCTTCACAGACATCGAGACGGTGCAATCAATGCCTTTCTTGCTATTCCTATCGGAGGTTTATGGTTTATGTGTACCACTGTCTTTCTCCTGAATGTGTAGGTATTGAGGCGCTCCGGGGTGAAAATCACTGCCAACATTTCCTTTTCGATTTACACATGGTTTTGTTCCACAGTTGAAAAACTTCGGCCTTTGTAGTCTGTCTATCTCCCCTGTTGTAGTGACACAGCTCGAAGGCCGGACTGACTGCTATCACATTAACTTATCAGAGGAAGCTTAGGGTTGTAATATGCCAATACCGGAGCTATTGAAGTTAACGTTTTTATCTACTTTGACGCTGACTGCTGGTCGTCACCTCACATCCATGTGACTCATCTAAGTGTAAGTTGCCGAAGTGGACGCATTATGTTAGCCAACTTTGAAAGGAGTCGACTCAGCTACTTGGTCATGCTAATTAGACGCGAAACTGCTTTGACACTTTCGGGGAGCAGCATATCTGTAGTCGCCTTCCCTTTGTCTGGGTCGGCCTTGAGTCCCTCAAATATGAGTGAGTGACTATGAAATTTCACTTTATCGCCGGAAGTAATCTCATCTCTGGACAGCGCTATTCCTTATGATACGCACTACTGTAGATAAGCTTCAAGATTCCTGTCATGCTCTGCACTCGTTCTTCCATATATCAGCACATCATCTGCGACACAAGTGGTTCGTTCGAGTTTATCAAGCGCGTGAATTAGACGTTACTGAAAAATTTCGATGGTCGCTTTTAATTCAAAAGGTAAACACAACCACCGAAACCGCCCAAAAGTAGCGTCAGACATAGTTTGGTAACTGGATTATTCATCCAACGCCAGCTGCCAGCGTACGGGAGACAAATCAAGTTTTACAAAAGAAGGGCTTGATTTTGTTCGAGCTAATTTCATCTAAAATCGGCAACCTGTACTGTTTCCTTGGAAGTACAGTATTCAGCGGCTGTGGTGCGCAAATGAAAGCAGTTGTTCGTTTGCAGCTCCATATCAGTTGGTGTTAGATTGTGAAAGTATGCACACTTGCAGAACACCTTTTGGCGGTTCTGATGGAGGAGGTTACGCCTATGGCCTCCGAAAGATGCTTCGATGTCAGTGTCCCCTGTTTTTCTATACGCGTACCATGCAGTCTACATTTTCCATTATAACTGAGAAAATGGAAATACCCGTGCTCCGTTTATGATGTACTTGTCGCTCAACTCATAGCCAGTCAACAACCAGTTGACTGAACTTAACCTGAAACTGATGTAAATCGATGGTCTGATATGCGTTTCTGTGGCCCTAATCATTTGAACCAGAGGCAGTTGATACGTTATGTATTGAGCAGCAACAAATTGTTTGTTTACCTGTCTGTTGGAGGGTGCTTAATTCTCTCGGAAACTAATATGCTTTTCGAAAGTTTCTCTAGGAGTGTTGAATGGTTTCTAATTTTCCGCATGTCAGTATTACAAAAACATGCGTTTATCGCTATCCCTTCAGCTCCTCGCTGATTCGTGCGCTTTTTTACGTCAATTTCTTTTTGATAAATCGAGGTCATAAGGTACCTATGCGCAATGAGACCCTGTGCTTTTATTTTTTGCCTTCCGGTGTGCGTACTAACGTTGTATCCTCTTGAGGTCGCGACATTCTGTACTGTCTTGGTTTAAGTTCGATTTGCTGCGGTTCACGTCATATTCGTGATTTTTTTAGATGAAACCCAATTGTGAAAAGTCAGGGCTTCGGCTGGAAGCATTTGAAAATCAGTATTGATAAATGTTTTACTGCCGTTAATATTATCGCCGATGGCGGTCACATTTAAGGTCGATTTAAATTTTCCTTTCCCGCTACTTTCCAGCAAGCACAAAAATCTCGTCCTACTCAAAGTATCAGAAACCGGCGAGAAGCATGCAATCGGTGGTATTTCGTTCCGCATGTTCCCTTCACAAGGCTTTACCGAAATTGTGTTCTGTGCGGTTATCTTTAACGAACAAGTCAAAGTTAGTGTTCTTGATATTAACCATGTTTTTCAACCTAGTTCGCTACGGCTCGTCTGTCAACTGCATTATGGGTGATCTAATGTTATGATGACCTAAAGTGATGTATTCTTGAGTGAATCAGACGAGCGTAGATGCCTGTCTGTGCATACTCTGTGTGTACACACTCCATTTAAACGTATCCATGTGTTTATCCTTTTTGTATGTGATCATGATTGATGTGCAACGCTGTTCAAAATTATTTTTCGGTGTGCTGTTCGAAAAGTTGTCGATACCATTCGCTCTTCCAAGCTCATACGAGAGTACAACGTGTTTGCAACAATCGGAGGAAGATTAGTGAATTTATTCCGTTATTTTATCCGGGCAAATTAAACCAGTCAGAGAATGTCTTGTGTGCACAATCGAAACTCGGTAATGGTGGTCACTCCTTCGTTCCTTTTAAATGACACTGTTAGAGGGGTAACCGAAATCCAGCGTATCTCCCAACTTACACCGATATCCCGGATGCACATCGGGCTACAAACAGCTATTTTAAGATTTGTTTGTTCGTTTTGACATACTGTCCTTAGTGATATGCCTTACAATTCCAATTTTTGTCCGGTCTGCACTGGTTAAATAGCTCGCATGGAGTTACATATTCCTAATTGCGAGTTAGGAGTATCACATGGAGCATGTATAAACATAGACTCTGACACGTACTATCTATCGTCTTATTTGTGGTATAGATTTCATCGTTTTTATCGGTAAATTTTCCTTCTGTAAATATTGTCTTTTGTTGAGCCGCCTCAGTATTTGGTTTGCTGCCTTAGAATCCTTCATCGGCAGCTCTACAATGGCTTCTATTGCAAACTATTTGACCAGGGACTGGAATATTAACAAATTGATCACATTTAGACCACTTTCAAGTGATGTTAATAATGATGGTGTTATCGGTACCAGTTTGTTGGCTATTTTATGAGGTGGTATCTTTCTGCTTCCCGTTAGGGTGGACATTCTCTTTGCCATCAATTAATTTGTGCGCGTGCCTTCTACTGATTTCGTACGTATAGCTGGCGCTGGTCGGTTTCATCATCCGTCTCTTAAGAATGCCGCTTTATAGGATACACCGTGTGACGTAATTATAGGACCGCCCGATATTTTACGGATTATTCTTCAACATAAAGGTTTTCTAGCAGCCAACCGACTAACGTCACTATCATCACTGTAAAAGATATTTTTGAAGTCCTTTTACTGTTTTCGGAATAGTCGAGGAAGCCACGCACCGTATAGGCTCATCTATGTGGCCACACTACGTTGATTTCCTAAATACAGCACTCGCGTCGTATCAATCATGTGAACACCAGAAACTAGCGGTTGTGTTATGAGCAAATGTCACCCTACGGCGTGTTTCGTCTATCCTGATGTTTCTGTAGCGGATAAACGGCTTTAGTGATTTCGGGTGGACAGTCCGTCAAACGACATCATTTATGTTTCCGCCATGATGAGGAGTGCAACGCTGAGTGACTTCGAAAAAGTTCAGACCTTAATTTTTGCGCGGAAGAATTTGGATCCATTAGACTTCACTAATCGGTTTCGGGAGCCAAAATGTACTACCGTAGGTTTCTGACAGGCCCATCTCCACAGGTAAGTAGCAGTATAAGAGACTACGAATTTTTCCTAAGCGGTAAAGGGGCAGAGTCTGCCGATCAGGTTCTAATGTGAAAAGAAGTTCTGTGGCAATAAAAGAACATGCTTGTGCTGGTATTTCAATGGAGATCATACACACAGCGTCTGAACATTGCTGCTGGTTTGATAACCACCGAATGAGGAAGTGGAGTTCCCTCACACACAAATAGATTCGATTTACGTCAAAATAGGTGGAATTTTTACCTTTAATGACAGTGTAGCTGTCCGCACGTTCTCCAAGTGAATGAAAAAAACGTTCTTTATTGAGTGCTTCCGGAAGAAGTTTTCAAGGTTGACGTGCAATTCCGTCATGGACGTTTTCCTCTTTTGCATGAAGAATCTTTCAAAAATACAAACCTTTCCCATAAATTCATCACATTCCGACCTATATTGAGTACCGGCATTTTGACTAGAAAAATGGATGCCCCGGGTACAAAATGGACATGAATATTGGTGAAAACTGTTTGGCCCCATACTTATATCGGGCCATACGTTATCTTTTTTTTGATCAGACATATTGATGAATAACGGATTAAGCACCGCTGAGCTACCATGTTATTTTCAGTTGGAAATATTTATTACACTTATTGAGCCAATTATAGACACTGTATGAATGGTTTGGCCGACTGACCATTCAAACCGTGAGTAATCCAAATAATTGTGTATCGTTCTATGTTGATAACCTGTTTGAACAACCCGTCAAAAGCTCCCACTTTTCGTTCGAGCCGGCAATTCACTGAATAGTCAACACCCATTCGGCTCACTCACAGACCAGTACGTTAGTCTTTTCCTGTTACTGCATCATGTGCGGTTAGGCAGCTTGGCTGTCCATGCTGTGTGAGAATGGGGCTTATGTTCGGCGAAACTTTGTAACCCCGTGTTTGAGGTTAGTCTGTTGTTAGTGGGCTATTCGGTCTGTTTAGTGTCATGTATTATTGTCTCACTGTATGCTGAATTAGTGACGTTGATAGTACGGTGACGGTATCATGAAGATTTGACTCAACAACTTTTAATGAAGCTTAAATTGGTTACCAACCAGATTGCTTCTATATGGAACAAAGCCTTCTTCTATCGGACTTACATTGTGTTCCCCAATTGGTTGCAGTTCGAAGTCCGACGCAGATCGTGACCAAAGTTCACGATGCAACTATCGTTAATTTGACGTTTACAAAACATGTCCACTCTATCCGCATTTTAAATTCGCATGTTTAATGGACTTTTTTCCTGCGCTTTCTGCACTTCGATTGGATTCGAACCAATTATCCACCACAATGCCGATAGTTTGTGTCGTTACCATTGCGTTATTTTAAGCTCTTTCAGCGCAAAGCGTTTGCATTCGATTGGGCGTTTGCTAACATAAGAATACTTACATGCCCGAAATTATGCCTCTTCGATAATGTAGTCAAAGATTTTCATTCGCACCACTAGCCTGGTGATCTGTCTATAGATGTGCCAAATCTTGAAAGGCTTATTTCCATTTGTGGGATTGGATTATTTGTTGCTGTTCTACTATATACTTTTGTAGATCTTAGAAGTTAAAGATGAGATTTAAAAAAGTTGGGCCCACTTAGAAGAACGGTATATGTGAGGCACATGGATGCTACTTTTATCCAACATGTGATGGGCTGAGACGTGTAGTGTCCTCATAAAATGTGTCACATTTATGAGTAGTATGGCGATTCTCTCATTGGTTAGCAATCAGCGGTTCCTTGCTCATCTCTACTCGTGATGGTCTCTGATTGTTCCTAGTAGCCGACATTTCGTTTCCTGTCATACTCTTCTCAGAAGGGAACGACATGCTTATCGCCCAGACTTTTCTTGCGCTCGCAGTAAAATATCCTCTCAGTTTATCCCAGAGTTCGTGAGTTTTTTTTTTCAGGTTTATCGTAAGTTATCGTGCAATGCGTTACCAGCCGCAATCGCTACTGTCCCATCAATTAATTCACCTGTTCAGCCGAGTTCACAAGCAGTATCCTTGCACCTTTTTTCACATAACCAGGGCTACGGCACGCAAATGATGAATCACCTAAAGGACTACCACGTGCAACATGAAATTTTCCACTTTCTGACCTATGCGGATTCGTTTGCAACGGGTTACTTCCGGAAACAAGGCTTTTCACGAGAAATTCGTTTGGCACGCCAGGCCTACCAAGGTTATATCAAAGAATATGAAGGTGCCACTTTAATGGGTTGTGAATTGTATCCGAATATCGTCTATACGGATTTCTCGGAAATGATTGGCAGACAGAAAGAAGTAAGACATTGTTTTTTCTTCCGTTTGTCGCGCGTGCGCAATTAGCTTTTGCTTCGTATACGAGGTGGTTTATTACAGACGTGATTTTTACGGTTAGGTTCCACCATGAAAGATGTCCAAATGTGACTTTGGGATTCATTTACTAGGTTTCCTCTGGCTAGGTTGTCGTATTTGTTTGTTTAGAAGAGACGTCATTGCAAAAATTCTCGACTTCGACTGGGTTCGAACCAGCGACAGAAACAGCATACGCTGACGCCGCAAGCGCTCCGCCAGCTGAGTTTGGAGCCAAGTTGAATCCTACGTTTTGTTAAATTGATCCATAAAATGCATTGGCTAAGAGTAAATCTAAATACGCTAGATCAGCGCACGAATTCCATTGTATTGTTAACTCGGTTGTCATTCAGCAACCAGTATACCTGTTTTCTTTTCATTACTAAGCAACTCCTATATCACTTAACCATTTCCACCGTATCATCCAGTGTAGCAATAGGCGTGCAAACGTTTTGAAGATTGACCTGTTTTTATCAAGGCATTTATTTCACAATGTGTTGTCTAATCCTCTGAACGTTGTTGGTTAACACACACAAACTGAGCTTCCGACATAATCCGCACAGTGTCGTATATCTTTTGCCCCTCTGTGTATGTGTAGCTTGCTTCAGAAATTTAGGTCATGGTAGCCTACCCTCTTCTCTTATCTTCAGCTTTATTGGTGCACTGTATGTCAAAAAGTTTATTCGGTTTCGCAGTCCAAGTTTCAATCTTCGTTTATCCTTCTGTGTTGGAATTCTTCCTAACCTTTTTTCAGTTTAGATCTTGCCATTGGAGTCTGTTTTTTTACTTTCCGAATAATACAGATTTCATTTTCATACTAGCCTACTATTTTGTCGGCTAGACTACAGAGGCTTCTATTTAAGCGTCTCCCAGTTTTACCTATTCGAGCTTACACTGTATACAGGGCGTATGAGTGGAACCGTAAGTGGTGCAGCGCAAGCTATCTTTGGCGAAGTTTATGCTCAAGTGTTCTTTGGCATCAGTCACTGTAGCAGGCTAGTCACGAAACGGACCCCGTTAATGTGATTGTTAATTATGGCACCACGCAGTAGATATGATGCTGATAATGATGAGGATGATATATGGAAAATCAAACAGTCCCTTGTAGACAGCATTTTTTCCGTTATTTAGTGATTGCTAGTGCTAGTGAGATGTTTCATCTAGTTGCTACTCACATGAACTTTTAACGGTCTTTTCGTGACAGATCATCAATCGCCTGATTGAGAGACGTCAAGGATCTTTGGGTAAATCGTTCCCCGGTCTTCCTGCCAAATTGTTTCGCAACGGACCTTTGCAACCTCATCAGGTTCCAGGCCTTATTGAGGCAGGATGTGCACCGGTTGGCTGGTCTCCCCCGGCTGTTACTGAACAAACGCATGGTGATGGACTGTTACATAACTCGTCGGAAGAAAGCATAATTGCAAACGCACAGCTAAAGAAAGAAGCACCAGAACCGTCGAACGAATTAGTTGTGAATAGCAGTACTCCCAAAATTTCTGATTCTCTTATCGAATCTACGGAATTGACCACAGGGCGCAGAAAACTTCGAAAACGTTCTGTCCAAGCATCTCCTACGACCATTAAATTCGGTCCCATTGCCAAATTTGAAAGGCCCTCAAGAACCCTACGCCGTAATTCGGTAACTACCAAATCGTAAGTGATTAGAGGATTTTCTCAGTAGTTTGCATTGGTTGACGGGCATTATCTGACTGGTTTACGCACATTCCTCTTCCTACATTGCATTCGAATCATGCTAAAATTCTTTATTTGAGACACCTACTGTTTTTGCTGTCTCAACTTTGGCTACTAGTTTTGTGACGGTAGTAACACTGTTCTTTCTTCATAAATCTGTCTTATCTCAAATTTTGCAAGGGGATATGCGCCTGAAAGTCCTTTACTTGGTTAAAACGGTCTGTGTGTATTCAGTTGGTGTATTGGATCGTACTGGTTCACTACAAACAAGTCACTCGGGCGATTCGTATCATCTTCGTGTACTTCGGGAAAGTAAGTGACACGGGTTGGCGGTCTTATGCAGCCGGTTAGCTAGCAGAGCAGAACGATGCCGTGAGCAGTGAATGTTGGCGCAGGCATGCCTTCACAGACTGCACATCCGAGCGAGCACCGGGGCCTAAAACTGACGGTGGATAACACTATTACCGTTTGGGCCAAAGTTACTTGTATTGACGTCCACTGGTTGATTTGGCATCCCAGAGCATCCTCATCGGAATTCAACAAAAATCGACGGCCAGAAAGAGACGGTCAGGACTGAGTTTCGTCACAAAAGGAGTTTGTCTCGTTAATCTGTACAACTGAGTGCGAACGAGATGAAATGCATCTGGTCGAACAGTAAATAGCTCTTTCAAACTTCTGAAAGAATATGATGCAGAAAACAGGTCAATCTTGATCGACCATCGTCTCGATCAAAGTTGTTTATATCAGCAACCACTGTTTTATGAAGTCCCTTGGAACATTTCACTGAAGTAAGCTAGGCACAAGACGTCAAAAATCTTCTCGAAATAATCACTCATTTATTCATAACGGCCATAAACCTCATCAGAAGACGTGATTTGGACCGCCGCTCACTGCACCGGTGACGTTGAATAACCCGGAAGAAGAAAATTACCACCAGATAAAAATCAATAAAAGCTAGGTTAGGTGGAAAAACTAGACAGGTATGAATGTAGACATGCCATTGACTGTAGTACATTGCCATGCTTGATAGCGTCTCTGACTGGTGACTCGCCTATACTGTTTTCGACCAAATTTACTTCGTGAAAACAACACACATGAGGTTTAATTAAAACAGATTGTATGAACTGTTACTTATATTTCTTTGTCTTCAGGTTGGTTGTGAAAAGTTTTGATTCTTGTGGAAGTCTCATTTGGAAATGTAACACTCATGTGAACATTTTCTTTACCACATTTCCCGTGTGTTTCATTGTATTGTAATTAGCAACGTACATTGAGCCGTATTGAGCCGTCTATGTCGGGTTTTTTTTTCCTCAAGAAAAACGGCATGTATTTCCTACTTGCACATCGATGTGACCAGAATGTCCACGTGCATCAGTCTTGCTTCTTTCAATACTGAGAAGCTTTGTTTAACGCCAGTTAAATGTTGAGGACGTTGATCCGTGAACACTCGATCTTAGTAAAATAGCAAAGTAAAATCGATTGGTAATAATATTATAGAAGAAAATACCGTGACGAACAATTGTTTTCGATAATCTTTCATGAGATTAATATAATTATGTATGCTCAACGAACTCAAAACAGTGTGTAAACCAGAAAAAAAGGTTTAGAAAAATGTCATTGGATCATGTAGAGCGTTACAAAATATCCAAGTATCTATGGGCTATTCACTCAAACACCAAATCACTAGTGTTAATGATGGGTAGTTTGTAGTTCCACCCATCATTGCTTCACAGAGTTATCGGTTGGAGCTTAGATGGGCATGCAGATCGACGGTGTGACCTTTGGCCACGGCAACTGCAGGACTTGCATAAATTCTTTGTCTGAACAGAAAATCGGATTGCGTAATCGAATAGCGGTCGATTCAGCAATAGCCACTATCCGTTGTCCGACCGATTAGGGTGGTTGGCTGGCTATACATGATCGAGTGGCATTCTTGTAAACCTCTTTGTCTTGTTTACACACTGTTTTGATTTCGCTGAACCTATGTATTTGTTTACTTATTAGTAGGGGATTTTGACTCTTAATATAAACTGAATATCACCTACAATTGATTGCAACTGTCGCATTCCCATGGAATATCACTCAAGCGAATGTGGTTGAGCGTTCACATATGATAATTCAGCCGTGCCTAATGTGGCGCAATGACCAACAAAATTGCTTCATGAAAGCGTGGCCGTAGTTCTAGTCCCCATCGTGGCAAGGATGTTGCACTACTGAAGACTTCTAACAGGAGCGAAACTCCTTTTCGATAGGGGACGACTACATAGTCTGTATAATGTTATTGATGTGATGATGAATTATGAAGAACAATTGTTTGTCACAGTTTTATCTTTCAATGATAGGATCTTCTAGTTGTCTTTGATCACTAAACCGTCCGTTGCTCGACCTTCAGTTTTTCTGTGTGATCTATTTTAAGAACTATGGCTATCGTTACCGTTCCTGAGCGAAAGTGGTTTTTCAAACTAGGCTGTCGGTATTGATTGTGGGACGTCCTTTTAAGTTATCAGCTTTCACACAGAAGATTGATAAGTCTTTGCAGACGCACTTATTCTGTCTTCTTACTTTATGGTGCCTCTTCTATTGATTGATGGCGCCTTGCATATTCGGAATATTCACGAATTTTTAACTGGTTTGTCCGATCTAAAAATCCTTTGTGTCTGAAATGAAACCTCACTAATTAACACAATTACTGATTACTTGCAAGTTGTTCTCATCATCGTCATAATCTTCATTCTCTAGTTACTTCTTTTTCCCCCGTTCCTTTGAACAGTATGGCAAATGTCGCTCATAGCCCGACAGTAGCATCTTCAGATAAAGCAAACGCAAACGAAATCACACAATTGGCCAATCAGCTACGACCGATCTTGACTGCAATGCGAAATCATTTATTGGCTGCTCCATTCCAACGTCCAGTCACCGCTGCTGAAGCACCGGATTATCATGACATCATTGTCTTTCCTATTGGTAAGAGCTTTTATCGATCCACTTGTTGTTATGTGACAAAACTGCAGACTGTTTTCAGCAACAGGTTGTGTATACCAACTCCTGCAGTTGTGCTACAAATTGTGAACAGAGAAGCTGCCGCTGAGATCGCAGCTATGACTATCGTTTGTACGCATTAACGCTAATTGTTAATCAAGTGTTCCCGTTTTTCCCAACAATTCAGCCAATTTATTCGGGGTTTCATGTTGTCATGTGTATGTCTGCCCTGAAATTAGGACAGTGTATTAGGTACAGACTGTACAATAGCCATAAAAGACAGCGGACGAAAGTAGAAAATAATCCCATTTATTTCAGTTTAGTGCCATCGCTGACCTGACGTCATGCTTTAACCCCTAGCCCGGAAGCTAGTAACACTCGTATATCCTAAACTCCTGAACCTACATTAAACAATTATCACTACTGCTACTTCGAGGTTGTGCTAAAAGTGCACACATTATACCTGTAACAATCCTGCGTTTTCCGTTGAACGTTTTTCTTCAAAACTTGACTCTCTACTATCAACTTAGTCCTTTCATTTTCTTCTCAATTTTTATCCACTCCAAAAAATCTTCCTTCATTCAGGTTGACTACGTTCAAGCAGTAAACTGAGTCAATCTCGTATGAAACTAGCCAGTACACTTTCAGTTACATCTGGTGCATCTGCGCCTGTTTCTAGGCAATCGATTTACTTCTAAACAAATTTTTCAATCACTTCCTGTAGTGACTTTCTCGATTACTGAATTATGTCTGTCGCTTTCTTATCAGTGCGTGGTCTCTAGATACAGATAAGTGGTCGGGAATTCGGTTGATATTTGATTTAAACACGAATCATATTTGATTACAGCTTTCGCATACTAGTGGACATATCAGCTAAACCGCTTTGAAAAGAAGCACTGTATCTGAATTTTGCCTTTGTTAGAGCTCATCTGCAGTGCATATCCTTGACACGATTTGGATTTGAACCCAGGCTCACATTGTCATGAGTAATTACTCACAGGCGAATGTGACTAAGTGCTTGTGTATGATTTTTCAGCCGAAAACATTGTTACGATGTTCATTGCGGTTGACTTGTGAAGACGTGAATCGGTGTTTTACATACTCGTCGTGGAAAGAACAGGTTTTAACAGATGCGAAACTGGAGTCTATTTGAAAACAGTCTATCAGCAAAGTCTCCTTACATGTCAAAGGTGTGACCGCATGTGAGTGCTCTCCAGTCTATGGGACCATGGATGATAACATCTTGATTGTGATTTTGTTGTAAACTCTCGAAAAGATATGCTCGTTCCTCCACGGGACAGAAGTCGAATTCTCCTCCTCGTAATAAAAAAGACGGAAACTCTCAGTCCTGAGAATAACATAGCTGTCCCGTTAATTGCTCTCAAGTCAAATCAAAAGACGGGTGCAAAAAGCCGCCCTGTTTTCTCGAAAATCGCGTGCGACAAGGAGAAAATTACAGGGTATTTATACTTGTATGGTGCATAATGACCTGCAAACATTGTCAAATCAGAAAATCGAAGGACAGTAACCAAAGGTAGGAGTTATGGTCAATAAGCCATCAATAGGTATCGCGAAATAAAAGTCGAATAGGTAAAAAAAGCGAGGGTTACCTCTAGATAATTCATGGAATTTCTATTCATTCTGATTGGGCAGAATCGTTTTCTCCGTGAAGGGGGATAGAAAGAATGGGGTTCCCTAACAGATTTACTATCGAAGGATATCACTTACTGAAGATACGATTACAATCACTATCAGTCTGTACGAGTCAACGCATTGCTCTCCTACGTAAATCACATTCCTTTGAACAAACCGGTTTATGAAGGTCTTGAATTAGCAGAACCCACGGTTTAGGGGAAGCATCAAATGATGCAGATAGCTGTGTGTGACGGGTAATGTTTGAATTTTTTCCGCTCTTTAATACAAGCTTTCTTATCTCCTAATATCTCTTACTGATATCTTGAATTATTTTCTATACAATTTAAAGTTACTGTGACGGTAACTTCCAAATATTGGGTCGTTAGTGATTTTTCCATTCGCAAAGTGTCAACGTTCGAGCTGTTGAAAAAATACGCTACATTTGGCGTTTGTTTAACTCTCTTACAGTTCGGAAATTGTGAAATACGGAAGATGAGAACCTACTATCATGTATATTGGTTTTTCGTTCAAAAACGTCTCGATCGCCGACGTCTGATTATGAGAACCCTTCTAAGTAATCTGTCCATGTTCAAATGGACTATTTTGATACTCATGTTTTGTTAGAGTGATTACGAGTTAAATTGTTGCAAAGACATTAATATCGCTGACTCAGAAATCACTTATTGATTCTAAACAACATTTTTCCTAACCCCTTCTTCATCATCTGTACCTGTTAACCCGACAGATTTGAGCACCGTGTGGGATCGTCTGAAGTCTCGCTACTACACCACTAAGGCTCTGTTCATTGCGGATATGATGCGCATGTTTCACAATTGCCGGACCTACAACCAACCGGAATCCTATCTTGTTCGTAGCGCGAACACGCTGGAACGCTTTTTCATCAGTCGAATGAAGGAAGCGGGTCTTTGGCCGTGATGTTCCACTTGCCTTTGCTTGCCACACCCTTATCGGTCAGACATAGCGTATCTGTTGTTCGCTCTCAAAAGCTGTGACTTTCTGTGCCTTTGTGTATTTACTAGCACTGTCACATTGCGTGTTGTGCTATTCATTGTATGTATCTCTGTGTGTTTCTGCACGGTATTTCAACCATCTTTTAGGTCTAATGGAGTTGAATTATCTTTTCTGCTCGTCTTAGATGTTTTTGTTCTGTCTGTTACTTGCCAGAAATATAGTGTTCTTCCAAACCAATAATTCGTTTCAATTCTGGTTGTACATTAAAACATCCTTATAATGAAACTGCGTGATTAAAAACTTATCCCTTATAGCGAGCATTTCGTTATGGTCGATTGATTACGCAATTCAGTGAGCACCTGATTACTTTCGCAGTTTTAATCGTGAACTACTGCCTTGATCCTATGTGAAACTTGTTACTTTTTGTGTAGTTCACAACAGGATATATATATATATATATACATATATATATATATACATTGCTAAACCAACTCCAGCACGTGTGCGTTCAAGTACGTGTAACAACGGAAAACCGATATGTCTGTCGTGATATGTGCAACTTAACAAAGATGCGTCTCTTTCGTCAAGATTTGAAACGGAGTCGGTGTCACCTTACAAGTGGAAGCGGCGTGAGATTGACATACATTCAACCATGCACGTTGTTGTTGCCTCTCGTTCTAGGTACTCCAGATTGTGGAATGAAATAATTTGAAACTGTGTTTATCATCACACTGTCGCAATTAACTTATTCAGCTACTCACAGGAACCCACACTTACGCCGACAGCCGTTTCCTTGTGCAGTCACTGCCATGTGATCCGCTGGTTTTTGCTTGCTTTTCATTCGCTCTACAAACGTCTCTCTCTCGG
>JTDE01002413.1:44609-62838 GCA_014338405.1 Paragonimus skrjabini miyazakii
TCATTACAACACGGCTCCTTTAGCCGAACGTGGCTGACAAATTTTCATCTGACTATCGTTCTGACTGATGATTGCAATTAACACCATCCTATTCCGTTTGTGGACCTCGATCATCTTCGGTTACACCAGATAGTCAAGCTTTCCTCTCCATTCTCCCGCTGATTCGGTTCGAATAATGTGGCGTATTTTGCATATGTCAACATACTGATCAAATGGTACACGTAATCAGCTCAACTCAGCATTGCCTGACGGGATACTTAGCTGTGAATGTAAGCCATGTGCATGTACCTGTTGGCGATATGGGACTGGTCGAGCAGTGGATCACTCCATACATTTCGCCGTGACGGACGTAAACTTTTGTGTCGATGGTTACTTTGTTCGTTATGTTGAACACAGATGCTTACCCCATCCTAACCAAGCACTTCAGTACCAGACCCTTTTTCTTTGTAACAACCCTTTCATTATAACGGTACTCTATTCTATTTATTGGTGTCAGCTGTGGTGTGTTTGCCACTCTCGATTGTAGTGTTTTCCAAGTATCACTTGGGATGGTGCATACCTATGACCCGAAGTCGAACACGTATTGCCGGAAGTATTAGTTCATTGATCACAGCTATATTCCGAAGGGCGTTTTTAGTAACACCATTTTCACCACGTGCATGCACTGTGGATTTATTAGGATCATTCTTGGTACGGACAGACTCGATGGTTTCTCAAACTACTCATGTGGTTGTGTTCCGCTATGCAATCGTGCGCATCCCAGGAATTTGCACTCTGCTCAAGCCAAAGACGCCATCACAGTCTAAATCAGTGTTGCATGCGTTCAGTTAATCTAGTAAATGTTCTCTTTATTCTTCCTAACTGTTCTGCATCGTTTACGCATCGGATCCTTTTCAAACAGGACAGGAGTGGACGGAATTTGATAGCGAGACCCATTGTACAGGCACATTTAGAATCAGTGCCAGTTCACAGTAGGCTGTAAGCCGCTATCTCTTTTGCAACTCGGTGCTTAATCGATTTGAACGAATCCCGGTAATAGGATCAAGGAGATCGTCAGACTGGCAAACGGGTCTGAGGCAGATAGGAAACACACGTACTAGGCCATCACGTGAGAATGTGATAGCCTGTACGCTGACAAACCGAACTGCTTTTGCAATCGACTCGTGGGAATCACATATGAACTAAGATGGAAGAGAAGCACAACGTGAACTCCGACTGATCGTCCTGCTCTAGACGGACTGTGCACATTACATCATGGCACCAACCACTTAAGCATCTATCTAGCCATCTGTTGTCATAGTTACCTATCTGTTCTGTCGATATAGACGTCACCGCAAATGCAAGTGAACTGATGGATTACGTGAGAGACCGACCATTTCGGCAAGTCGCGACTAAAAACAAGCTGGGTAACACTCCTAATTCTGAGAAGCAACCGCAATTCAGTCACAGGGTACGTACAAGTCTGAGCAGTCTGTACTTTCCAACTTACGAGGTAGGTACAGAGAGACTTCCTTCTTAGGAACCGTACACAACAATTTTGATCGATCTTTTGTGGCTGTGAATGTCCATTTGCGAGTGCTATCTCCTGTAACCTCTTCGTGTAAACAGTTGTCAGTGCTGAGCTGTTTGAAACGGTGTTCGCTATTCCATATGATGGTGAGTATATTTGGCTTTACCGATTGTTTTCAAGTTGTAAGTCATCGTCAGCTACCTTTTTTCTTTCAAGTTGAACATCACCCACAGTTGGTCGCAGCTGTCGCATTCCCATTCAAGTCCCGGCAGTGACGATGATATGCACTACTGACGAGCTCTAAGGAGAGCGAAACTCGAGTCTAGTGCTTCTTTTCGAAAGGGGCCGACTGGATAGTCTATGGGAATGCGATAGCTGCGATCAATTGTGGGTGATGTTCAACTTGAAATTAACCAAATCCCCGACTACTCATTACCTTTTTTCTGATTTTTAGTGGCTCGTCGACATTGTTTACACCATATGAAATCTTGCGACACAGTTTCAACCCAATGGTGCACCGTTGTAGTATACCTTGATGCAGCGATCTGAGATAATTGATAGACCACGGATGTTAAGGACGGCCTTTATCACACTTACAGAGTTTCCCAGTTTGTTGCGTGGCCGAAATCTATCGTTGTACAAAACAGGACTCTATTTATAACGAACACTCAAATCTGTTGATCAACCAATCCGTTTACGTATCTTTGTTGATCGATGGGTTGTTCGCCCTCATTCCATGATCTTCCACTTGCCTTGTGTCCGTATTGTTGATTTTTGATACAATGATGTTCGGTTTGCGTGCTAGTTGGTCACACAGTGTTGGTCGTCTTGTTCAGTCACACCACTCGATGTACGTCATCACTCGATCCCCATTTCACGCGATTATTAGCGGGTATATTTGGCTTAGCTGATTGGTCCGAAGTCGCGTCTGTTTAAGCAAATAATCAGTATCAGCTACCACTACGTGCACCAGAGATCGTTTGTAAGCAATCGATGCAGAAGAGGAAAACTGTAGATACCGATCTTTTTTATTGGCCCCACGATGCAATAAGCTTTGTTATGAGTAAAGTGAACAAAATGTATTGAAAAGGTAAACCGTCGCTGGTCTCTTCTCAAAAAATGAAAAGGTTGGGATGAACGAAATTTGAAACGTTTAAAGGTTAAGCCCGATTAATGTTAGTAGTAAAAGTGAATGTCTTCTGCATGCATCTTATAGAGGCTGATACCAGCTACACATATTCTATATGTTCTGATTTGAACAAGGAAGACATTAGGCTGATGCTGCACGATTTATGCTGGGGCAATTTTCGCCTCATCTCCACAAGTTTGTAAAACAGGCCATTTGTGTACTAATATGAGAAATAAAATGAGACAACAGAGGAAAACATATGTCAGAGTTTTCAGCCGTTGTCACTACCATGATGACGACAATCCTACAAACAACCATGCCCAAACGCGGTAAGGGCTCTGTCGGTTGAGCTACGAAGCCACGCAAGGAGCTCGGAAATTTCACATTTGGATTCTGTTACCCACCCGTCCCACTGTCTCATCTGGAATCCACCAATCAGTCATAAGTGGGTCTCATCTAAAATCATGTCTGCCAAACTATCAATTAGTAATCTTACAAACAGTTTCTGATCGAAGCACAATCTGGAACTTTCGGATAACAACGGCTTCAGCATAGCTCAATGTTTGCCTGTGCGACGTTGAGTACATTAGGCGAATTGCCGTTGTAGGATCGCATTGGTGTTGTGTCACTGGAACATGGCGTGCGAATGACCATGCACGCTCCTTGTTTCAATGTGCGGCTGTGGCGCCATGAGTTTGTGTGATCTTTATTTTGACCCATTTTGAGACATGCTTCATGTCCGTGATACGCAACTGGCGCTCGACTCTACCTATATAGGATGTTCTACATCGATATTCATAGATAACATTGGATTTGGCTGACTCGGGTACCGGTTGTTTCGCACAGTGCGTTGGAGTCCTGAATGTTTTGAACAGGGCCACTTGGATAACTGCACTGTATGTCTTCGCGATAGAACTACCTACACGACGGAAAATTGGTTGACAAATATCATCGCCCTCAAAATGAAGGCAAAAGAACATTGTCTTTTTGGATACTGTGTGTCAGGCTGAATTCCTACGTCAAGGGACAATTCGAATCTTGTAGTAATAAGTTTTGGATATCTATTTAGCTGTAAGTTGAACCCTAACGTTCGTGACTGAATAGAGTGAGCGAGATTTTAACATCTCGCGATATACTTTTTTTCGTCATTAGTAATGCATTAATTATGCGATATGTAATAGTACTAATGAGTGGTTTGGCAGGTTTGATTATTTAGATGTGATCAGTGTTAAAAATCAGGGCTCCGGTTGTGGTAAGTACTTCAGAGGTTTCTTTTGTGGACATTCACTAGGTAATGCCTGTAACCGTATTATCACCACAAGCCATCTCGTGTATTTCTTTGATTTGTACAAGGCGAGATTTATGTTGGGTATTCCGATGAAGATATCTACCCCGACGACTATGGCTGGGTTAGTTTTGTGTAGGTCTGAACCAGAGCATATTTTTAGAAGGATGGTTAACACGCATACATTTCGATTATTTACCAAATCGACTAATGTACCACTGTTTAGTCTAATTCTGGAGTATAACGTACCCTCAATCAGCTTGTTGTCGTCAGAACTCCGTGCTGCATGTGACTGAAGTACTTTATAGTTTGTTTTGGTTATTGTGCCAGTTGTTGATCAATTGACCATGCTAATAGCATCAGTGAGACAAACACTGGTGACATGAAAATTTTCACAGCAAGTACAGCTTGGTTCTCTAGGTGACGTTTGCAATATTTCAGGGCTTAATTGTTCTGGTCTCCAGAATTTGACCAGATCGGCTCCAAGGCAGCTGTTATGATTGTTTTCCATACACTTTTTGGAAATCGAGTAGGCTTCGTCTCATACGAATTTGGTTACCTTTTCAGTCCAGTTGTACTCTGCCCTCACTTTCACTGATATCAACCAAAAGACATTTCTCATAGTTGGGATGAGGAAATTCAGATGATCACAAGAACCGGACACTTGTGTTATTAGGAAAAGATCTTAAACCGACTGCGATAAGCAGTTATTATTCATGATTCGTGAACACGCATTCATGTAAGTTCTTCAATATTATAGAAATCATAATTTGTCGTTGGCTAACGGAAATAGCAGCACATGAGATCACAAGCTACAGTCTGATTAATGCACTAATGAGAAGGGAATTTGACGAATCCGGAATAATCTAGAGAGACAAGTCTTAAAATATTATGTCATAGGGCAACGTCTTGTTGATTAGTTGTATTTTTCCTTCTGTTTTAGTTTGTCAGCTAGTAACCCAAAAAGGCTTTCATCACAAAACATTTCATCATAACAGTTTTGAGATACTGCCGATGGTGTTTCTTTGAAACGGCAACTAGCGATTGACTACAATAGCCGCGATAAAATAGTTGGTGTTTTACCGACATGTTGCTGTGTATTCATTCTCATGTGGATCCCACACCTCATTGATCTGCAAAAGGGCACCTGAGAAGGCAGATATCTTTTAAGTACACGACGCGCTAAGTTCCTACAAACTATCAGTGTCAAATTTAATGTCGTGACTATTAAAGGAATATTCCTTCCAATGCAATCACAGGGTGTTTGTTTCAAGAGTTTCCAAGTGAAAAGCAAAATTTTTGCACCGGGTTTGACCTCACCGAATGAGCAAATCGTGCAAAAGGACTCCTAACTCGGTACAACGCACGTGGGCGAAAATCCGTCAGTGCAAATTATACATAGTCAACATCAGCCAGTAAAGTCGATTAACTCGCAGAATCGGGACGGAAAATCCGGTATTCACTGCCATGTCAGACTGGTTAGATATTAGTTAGTATGTGTTGTGTGTATCTGTGCCTCCTCAGTTCATGTCTATCCGCGTGTCAAGTTATTGGACTGACTGGTTGAGTGAGCGATTGCGTCTGATTGGTTGATAGTTTACTTGTATATATTCTGCCTGAATACAACAATGTTCAGTGTTTGATTACGATTAGCGTCCGAAGTCTATTAAGTGTAGGGGTACAGTGACACCTTCTACGGTAAATGATAGAATTTTTACTATTATGTTGTACACAAGTGATTTCTTATCTCGAAAAGGTTTTGTCATTTCATCAAGGAGAGACGTAACATATTAAGCGGCTTGCGCTGAACTAGTTGCGGTCCTACTCACCCACCCCGTATCCGGTGTAAACCGGAAGCAATAAACCGACAGGTGTTTCAGTGGAGGCCTTTGTAGTCCAAACAACCAATGCTCAACTAGATGATAGGTTAGTATAACAATAAAACTCTTAGCTCCCGGAAACAAGATAGTGAGACCCCGATGGTAAGGTCAAAGCTAGTAAAAAAAGACATTGAATAGATGGGGCATAAGAGTTACAACATATAAGTATACAGGAAGACGAACAAAAATTTAATTTTGGACCGAAAAAACAAACGAAGTCTTCAGTACATCAATAATGGTGAAGAAAAGAAAATGCTATTGGCCAATGTGACCCAGGTTTGTCACTCGATATGATCGAGTAAGCCTACTTATGTCTAATGCACTCGCCGTCTCTTCAACGAAGGTGTCTGTGAGTACGTAGATGGTCTATCGATCTGAGACGGCCACCGCATTCGTGGCAACGTCATATGGTGACGGCACCACGGTTGGCGGCATCCGAAACGGATTATCCTGTCACAGTGACCGAAGCCAAAGGACGCCTGCGCTTTGAACCATCACCCCAAGAGGCTTGCACTTGTAACGTTTTGCACACTATTTTCTATTTCAAAATTCTGATTGTTATTCACACTTTTCACTTTCATCAACTTCACGTATACAGCCAACGTTTAAACCAACTTGATCGAACTAATCGATAATCAGTAAATACAACTCACTCACTTTTCGGTTCGCGAGCCTTGCGTTCTCTCTGCGTTCGGGTCGCTGGTGCGCTGAATTTTGGAGAGTTAGAAGCTAACGGAATCAAACAACTATTGCGGCAAAGTTCCTTATTTATCTATCATTGGAATTACCTCAGTTGTTGACCTTCAAAATTAATTAGGAACAACACGACGGATTATACCTGTTCGATCTGCATTTGATGTAGTGGAATTTTAAATCAAAGCATTTTAGCGAACTATTGTGAGTTGATCAATCCCATTTTTATCACCTTTTTGATTTCGAGTTCATATCTGAATTTTGTATAGTGTTTAGATCCACTACACACTGTACCACTTGTGGTTCCACTCACACATCACGTATCCGGTCTAAACCCGAAGGAATAAGACCAGTAGGTGTGTGAATGAGGCCTTTGTGTCCAGCCGGCCAATGCTGGTTAGCCAATTAAATGGCTAGCACGAAAATGAAACTCTTATCTCTCGGAAAATAAACAATGAGAGAGACTGCAATGACAAGATCTATACTAGGAAGAAAGATGTGTGGAATGTAAAACAAGAAGCATTTCAGTATACGAATGCACGTTACTGCAACCCAAAGAGTATAAGAGTAAAGAACAAAATTCAGACTGGAGTACAAAAAGAACAGGCAAACCATTCATCATACAATACACCAACAAAGTTGAAGAGAAGAATAGGTAAAAGACTACAGACACTCAAGTTCCTGAAAAGAAGAGCGGATTAGTTGCAAATGACCATGGTCTTGGTCGATGCAATAGTTAACAAAACTAGAATGGATAGACTGATATAACCTACCTGAGCCTGACATACTCGTCGTCTCTTTCCGACGGTGCACTATGAATACGTTGGTGACCAACTAATCCCAAACGGCCAGTGCATTCGCGGCCTCACACACCACAACGCCATATAGTCATGTCACCACGACCTATGGCACCGATAATACTGCACAGACAAACCCAACCGAAACAGAACATACTGACACCATACACAACGAACACCTCACAACGGACGCATCTGCTTTTTGTCTGGCTGCTCCCTTTTGGCCAGTCTGACATGGTTGAACCTGCAACGACCGAGGTCGCATTCAGTACAGCCCTCCGGATCAAAACAGCACACAAGCCTGACCACCACCCCGAGGTAGCAGAAAAAGTCAAGTCAGCTGTGTATACTGTATTGGTCGCACCACTAGGCATTTATCAGAAAGAATTCGTGAACACTGCCCGACGTCGCTTTGCTCCGGAACAAAAAAGAACATTAACTCATCCATTCTGGCCTACCTAGTCGACTGTGACCGATACACAGACACAAATAAGGCGTTTCGCATCGTCTACCGTGCCCCGGCCGCCGCGTCACGAAAGATCAAGTGGCAAATCCTGTCTATAGCCGAGGCGGTCGCAATCCGATTACGTCATCCGGATTTGTGTGTTCAAAAACAGTTCGTTCACACCCTGGGATTACCGTGGCCAAACACCTGCAGTAAACTCACACGACCATTTGATCTCGCCCCTACCAACTCATCCCAATTAACATTGACTTCCTAAAACCACCCTCTCTTGTGATCATAAACATAACGAAGTCGTGTTTGTGTTTTACCCAGTCGCTTTACTCTCGTATTATTTTTGAACAATAACTTCTCTTACTGTTTCTTGACTTGATATATAATTGTACCAACCTAAGTTGAGAATTTATCGAAAGCAGTTTTGTTCGCTGAAACCAAATTTTTTTTACAAAAATTGGATCAATATGTTTCTACTTTCTGATTGGTTGTTTGTCAGACTGGTCATATTTATGGATAACGTCACATTCGTTTTGGTCACCCACTGAGTGGCAGAAATCTCGTGTTCTGATTCCGCACGGTTGGTAGGGTTATCACATCAAATTCGTCGCTCTCAAAATGCATGGCCAATTGGCTTCATCTTCGCAGTGAGAAGTAGGATCATTTAACCATCCAGTAATCTCTTGATATTCGTCTACAAAAATGCCGTACGACACAATATCTGCCGGATTGCGCTTCGTATTAACGTGACGCAATTCTTTCGGAAAGGATGTGGCTTGAGCGGTCATTGGTTTGTTTGCAAAAATGTTGGGAATCTTTTCGTAACGTTGGGAAAATTGTGGAGTACAAGCATAGGATCGGTCCAAAATGTCGTGAATGAGGTCGGCGTGTTTAATTTGCATTGCACTCGGTTCGATAATTTCACTACCACGACTGCTGCGGCCAACCCCAGTCGTGGTACACTGGCCATATGAAGGGGGGCAACACGTGCCTTGGCAATGATAACATAACAACATCTGACGTGTTAGAAATCTGTCATGAGTATATAAGCTACTGCTCCGTAGCCGGCTTCTGAAGCATCACTGAAGATGTGCAAATGAATGCCTGCCTGTATGTCAACCCCATCGGGTCCGATGCGTCTCGGTATCGATATTCGTTCAAGATGTGAGAGTGCTTTCTTGTGGCGTTAACAAAAGCTGTTGGTCGTTACTCATCCACTTCGTCAGTTTGAATCCTCCTCTATTCCACATGTTTTTTGCCGTTTAGCAAATCTGCGCGCTTTTGCCACATCCGATACGCTGAATAAACAGTCGTCAACATAGAAACATCGTTCTGCTTGCTGAACGAGATCCAAATTGAAGTAGACGCGGTTGTCTGCTATCGTTTGTCTTAGTGCGAAGTTGGTACAGACTGAGGAAAATAAGGGACCAAACAGAGGGGCGTCCATGAGTTCAGCGAGCAGTTATTGCGCGATCGAGAACGAAAGTGCACGGTACGCAAGGGAAACAGCGGTGTCATAGGTCGTGGTGACATAACTATATGGCGTTGTGATGTGTGCAGCTACGAATGCGCTGGCCGTTAGGGATTCGTAGGTCACTAATCCATTCAGTGTTATATAACCGGAAGCCCCGTCTGAGTAGTATAGCGCGTACATTTGCCAACTAAAGGGCAGATCTCAACGCCAGGAAGACGAGGAACCAGAAGCGACTATTGAAATAGTGTGTACGCACTATGAGGGACGTGTCACCAAGGCGAATAGCAATGTACTGCTACCCAATTTGTGTGGATATACTCCAGGCATGCATGTCCTGTGTTGTAACATAAACTGTAAGAGAATTCACGCATTTAGCTATTTCGCCGATGAAACGGTCACAGCAGTTAGGGACGTGCAGAACGTAAGAAGTTAGTTACCCTGGCCGCAGCCTTTCGAGGATGGGGACGTCCGGAGCTTCCTGGAGGACTTCGAGGACGTGACCGAAGTGGTCGGAGTCAAGACCGACAGTTTGTAGCGGACATCACTGCGGACGCTGGTGAAGAGCTGAGCGAAGGCAGTGTTGAGCGCAGCGTAAAGAAATCCTGGGAAGATGGAGTGGGCCGCCACGAAGGAGGCGCTGGTAATTGCGTTTGACAGTCCGGTCGACCGCCAGGAGACCATGTGGCGGTTCAAGACAGCCAGGCTTGGATAAGGAGCGAATCCATCCGTGTTCATCACCACTCTGCAAGGATTGCTAGGCCTGGCACCACCAGAATTTGATCAAAAATCACGGCGGCAGTTGTCAACGGAGCAGTTTATTGAAAGTTTTTTGATTGTGGTTCACGACCAAGTCCGCATTGCAATTGTCGACCGGTGGATGGATCTTGATGGGCTTGCGATGGTGATAGCCTCAGTGGATACGAACGGCAATACGGACAAGAAGACACTGGAAGAAATGCAGAAAGTAATGGAAAAGGTGGCAGGGGATGTAGCTGCCTACAGAACAGCATCACGGAGGGACGAACGACTAGAAAGCTGCTTCATCTGTGGTGAAAAAGAGCATTGAAAAAAGGACTGCCCAATCAGACGGTTCAGGAGGTCTGAAAATAGTATTCCATGATTGTTCTTTCTTGAGTGGGTCAACTAGTGATGGGAGCGATTGAGAGAGAGGCTGTACATAAAAGGGTTGAAGTTGATGAAGAGATAAAATAATGCTTTTTCGATAAGGGACATTAGTTTGTAGAACAGACATCTATAATGATCAGGACAGCTAGGCTCATAACCCACTAGTTGATGCTGTGAAAGCATGTTGGTTCCTATTGACAACCATATCGTGATGCACCGTTTCACTGTGTCCCCAAAAACTAGGCAACCGATTCTTGGAACCGACCTCGCCACTGCCACAGATGCCATGATTGACTTGAAGCTCAAAAGGTGGTCAACTAGTTATGGCTCCCTGACACTCACAGGACAGCAACAGAATAGTGTCAACCAAGTAAGAACGGCTTTGGCCCTCATTTGCACAGCCCCCGTGCTCCAGTCCACGGTTGAGAAATATGCGTGAGTATTTACGAACGACGATGATCCGTACGGATTCTACAACTGGACTGCACATGAAATACGAACAACCGGAACATTTCGACCTCACGGACCCCGCAGGATATAGGTTCATCTTGAGGAGGAATTATAAAGGCAACTACATAACATGCTGAATGAAGATGTTATCGAGGAAGTCAACAGTCCGTACAACTCGCCTGTTCTCCTGGTGAGGAAGTCCAACGGGAAGTACCGCCTTTCTGTGGATTTTAGATGGCTGAATGAGTCAACACAGAACATTTGTGTCAATACCGTCTGTCGCTGATACTTTTGATGAGCTGCAACAGGCGAAGTTGTTCACGGTGTTGGACCTACGCTCCGGATACTGGCAGGTACCAATCAAGCTGATGGATCGTGAAAAAACCGCATTCACGGTGTGCGAAAAACACTATCAATTCAAGCGCATGCCGTTTGGCCTATCCGGGGCACTATTCACACCTCGATGCCTGATGGTTCAGCTGGAAAAACAATTGGATAATGTGGCGGTATATGAAGATCATATTGTTATATATAGTAACACGGAACCGGAACATGTTGCTCATATAGATGCTATGTTAAGTCGAATTAGGTGAACGGAACTCCGGATTAATGCTATAAGTCACAATTCAGATGGTCATCGGTGGTGTTACTGGGATACAAGGTGGGTCAAGGTGAAATCAGGCCCTTACCAGAGAAAGCACTGACAATTAGAGTGGTCTTGGCTCCGAATTCTAAACCCATGTTGAAAAATTTTCTGGATCGGAAAGGGTAGCATAGTCGGTTTGTGAAAAATTTCCACCCAATTACATCACCATTGTTTGAAATCTTTCGAAAAGACAAACAAGTTCAATGGACCGACGATGCCCAGAGGACGTTCACGCAAGTGCAACAAGCGATGAACTAGCAACAACTGACGCTTAAACTTCCGAATACAGAAAGAGCCTTCATCGTAGTAGCAGATACCAGTGACCGTGGCATCGGGGCAGTACTCAAGCAGAGGGAAGGAGTAGTTGAATATGCCAGTAGAATCCTGACGACAACGAGGCAGAAGTATTCGACTATTGAAAAAGAATGTTTGGCAGTCGTGTGGTCACTGGACAAAGAGAAACCATACTTGTTTCACGTGGAGACGAATCATAAACATCGAAAGCGGATCAGGAATACGAGGGATCCGAGAGGCAAATTAGCAGGATGGGTATTGCGGTTTGCAGGAATATGATTTCACGATCGGTCATGTGCCTTAACCTAGCTGAGACGTAGCTGAATTTCCATCTCGACCGCAGATAGACGACGAAACCCCCAAAGAGATAGTTTGGTGAGCGATTTAGTAATGGAGCAGGAACCAGAAACACTAGTGTTATGAGCTAAGAACATGGATGGCGCAAGGGTTATTTATGCAGAAAAACAACACATGGGTCATGCGTTTCAACATGATAACAAACAAAAACACTCATCTGCATACGGTACTGGGCCCAGAACGTCACGGTTGCCTCAGGCGCCAATGCTCAGTTCCTTTACGTACCAAGAACTATTTCATACGATGCTGCACTCCGATGTTTTTTCTTGTATCTTTCCTGCGGCTACTTCAAAGTCAAAATCTATTATCTGACCCCGTTACTGAATAACAATGGTGTGAGCAGTATAGTACGATCGCTCATCCTCACTACACTAGAGGGCATTCAATGATTTCAAACAATCGACATACGTCACGTGGCCTTCTGTACGGTGGAAGGAGCCCCAGGGAACATGTTCAGCATCCGATTTGAAAGCAAATTTATAGCACCCATATTTCGCGACCATTAGTCTTGGGAAATAATCTGCTGCAAAATGAGGCTGCAGTCGATAGACCCGCAGCTAGATCGTAGTTTAGTGGAACTCTTAACCATGATAGCTTGAGTACCCACTAACAAATAACAATATCTCAACGATAGTCAATTAGAAGGTTAAATCAAATAGTTTAGATCTTTATTGGTGGGAACTGTGTACAAGCTTAATTCAGTGGCGCTCGTCCGGACCGTATCCTGTCCTGTTCGGTTGTGTTGTTCCTTGTTCCGATCCGGGTCCAACCGCATCACGCATGCCTGTGTATTGACCGCACTGAATCAAATTCAGTTGCAGCGTTCCAATTGGCTGAGTGTGCAGGTAGTGACCGCGTGCACGTGCGTTCCGACATGGAGGAAGGTTTTCGGGCTGATGGATGTGTGGGTGTGCATGCACAGGTTGGGACAGTGAGCGTCACTTAGCCTTAGGCTTGTCACATGATGGGCCGCGTGAGAGAGCGAAACGACGACTACAGTAGTTATCTGTCGTTTTCATATTTGCTTCTCTCCTTACTTCAGAAGCCACCGCTGTAAAGCGGTCGTGAGAATCTTATTTGTGATATGGGTGAGGGCACTACATTGGAAGAAAGTAATAACCGCTAATGCGCGTTAATCACGAGACGGCTGTCTAATCTTCTGTAGAGCATGAAAGATAATGGCCAGTTCAGACAACTTGCCACCAACATTTTGAAAAGGAACTAAGGGAAGAATGTCCTGATCATGAGCTTCAGTACGCTTCAGTAATATAAGCTCGAAAACCACTCCGTCGTAAACAAACCCACTAGGTCCGTTACTCACAGCTAAGGAAGCTGGCTCAGGTCATTTGAACGATTACCGAAACTGTCTGGTTCAGTCAAGTTGCTGCCACAAATATAAGTTGATAAGTCTCCTCCTTTGTAGTTTTACAGATCCTTTTGACGATCAGGGTAACCACAACTCATGGAAAACAGCTCGCAGTTATTTTGTGGCGTTAATACCTTTGCCATCACTTCTGATCACTTGGCCAGGCAATCCTCGTGGACATCAGGTAAGTTTGTTTCAGCTCACGGTGGCCACTGTTGTATTCGGAGTCAGCAAAGCTCAATCGACGTTCGTCCGCAAACTCGGTCGAAACGGCAGAAATCTGCTTCTGTCAGATAAGTAGCGCACCCTTGAAGCAGTCTTCATAGCAGCATGTTTGTGTATCTTTTATGATTGGTTCGCTCACTTTTCTGCTGTAACTTAAACGGTTTAATTTCCGCTGCTGTTTGACAACCGTTTCATGTGGTCATATTGTTAATTTTTTAATTGTTAATTTTACATTCCGAACGAGTTATCTCTGAACAAACGATAAAACGAAGTAAATGCGACTAACAGAATGCTCCAATTGAGAGCGATTATTCGAGTACGTACAGAATGCAAAACTGGTTCCTGGCGGCAATGGTTTTTTTGTAATCATAGGTGTTTTGCACATGATGGCCTCCATATAGAGAGTTGATGTGATGAGCATAACCGCAACAATCGATCATCATCAATGCACCGCACACGGACATCGCATATAGCATCCATTAGCTTCTCCTTTTCAATAAGACCAACGAATCGCGTGTTAATACTGCCAAATAGTGCAATAGCCACCAAAAGTTCGGCGTATCTCTGAAGGTCAACGAGGGTATTGCAGAAAGCATTCTCGATAGCACCCGCGTTATCAGTTGTGCGAGCGTATTCCGATTTGACAAATAAACATATATATATGGCCTGTTTCGATAGAGTTTAATCTCGCGGTACTCACATCTATTCACCAAGCTAATCTTCTCTCTACTTGGTTACGCATCCATTAGTTTTGACTGTGAGAATGAGCCTCATGTTCACCAGACTCCGAGAACGAATAGTTGATTCAGGTATTTCGTTGTTCGCTGAGTTTGGGATTTGGATTGCAAACGTTCAATCGCCGAATTAGGTGACAACATCAACGTATAGGGATTTGAGCGTTTAGCGGATATCTTGACCATTAACCCGAGCTGCCAACTTCGATACGCTAACATCTCTACGTATTGATGGTGTCACTTCATCTGGTAGTCAAATGTCTGCAACCTAATTACCAAGTTCGGCGAATAACCGAATATCTAAACCATCAGCCCTAGCTACTAATTCCGTCACTATTCCAAATAATCGCAAAAAGTTCATCGACAGTAATAGTCAGAGACTGATGCATGTGAATGACAGTTCCAGGGTCCTAAATATGGTTTTTGGGGACAGTACTTTGGGAGATAAACAGGATGACCAGCCATCGGAAATCCAGGTCATCGACCAATTCCGACGCACCAAAGGTTCATATAGTAACCATCAAGTATTTGATAATAGATTATCCACGGCTACTAGGGCAGTTAATTGATGAAATTCCATTCACCAATATCAGAAGAATAAACCGCCTACTACGAACGGATGATAACACACAATGTGAAATTATATTCAGAACTACCCTCTGGTGACAAACTATAAGAGACTGACGGAAAAACAAAAACTAGATCAGGCTGGATAAGCTTCATGTTGGTGTGATAAAACAAGATAGGTTCAGACAGTAATAAACAAGGGAACAGGAAAAATTCCATAAACAGGCTCGCACATGGATGGTGGAATGAGTTTCACGTTCACCCGTCGCTGTTGTTAGACTGGCTGAGTCGCGTATGTGCAAATGGTGGCTCTCCTGTCCTGTAATTGTGCACACATCTTTTCGTTCTGTTTCGATGTAACTGCGAGGACTGGGGAGAAATAAACTTAATGTTGTTCGTAACTTCCTTCCAAACATCAGTTCCGCAAGAGGTTTCCATGTTGATTCAACCAGAATGGTTGTGTACGCGAATAAAAACCGACCTGGTATAATTTGTAACGCTCCAGAGTACTGCTTGAGAATGCCCTCTTTGACAATCCGAACTACACGATCAGTCAAACCATTTGACGCAGCGTGGTATTGTGCAGACTTTACGTGCTGTATGCCACTAGTACGCAGAAATCATTGGAACTCTTCACTAATGAAAGAGACTCCGTTGTCAGTACGAATAGCTTCAGGTATTCTAAATGTCGCAAAAGAAAATCGAATTTTAATTATCGTAGACTGCGAGTCAGCATGTGTGACGAGTTTGAGGTCGATCCATTTAGAGTAGGTACCAAATACGAGTAAACACACCGGACCATCAATCGGGGAAAAGTAATCCGCATGTAATCGTTGCCATGGTCTCCCCGGTCAGTACTAATGGTGTAACGGTTCGAGAGAATTATTACTTTGGTGTTTCTGACACTCGTCACATGACTTCAAAAATCTTCTGCTATTTAAACGAATATTCGGTCGCCAATAGTAACTACTCGCAAAGACTTTCATTCTTATGTAGAGTTATGGTTTGTTTTCGGCTAGCTAGTGTAGATGGGCACATTTCAACTCGGATTGCCAGTTTGCACTGGCACGGTCACAAGGGCTCGAAATGGTGTTTGTAATGCTTCATCCTTGTTAATCTAGGCCAGACGGTCCGGAATTGTAGACAATAAAATGAAAGGCACACAGATTGTCGAAATCAGTCATGACCAATCGGAAAGCTGCCAGATACAGTAGTTGGTTCGGTACTGCTTATGTGACATAGAGTTTCAATGTATGTCACCTTTGAAAGCAAACACTCGTCACAACGAACCACAGGCCTTTGGTTACTAAAGTGAAGAAAAACACTGTGTGGTGCTCACGCATATGGAAAAATATTAACAAAACTCCAGGAATACATGGTCGATTCCAACAACCAAGTAGAACATGACACATTGTTGATATGCTGCCAAGGGTATATATGCCCCTGACAGATGAGGCCTCTGAATATGAACCGTTTGAGATTACAGAACGCCCTTCAGTTCCGGGAGAATGCATTCTATATACAATAAAAACAGCGAAGGACTCTGTTTTGAGGAAACATGTCAAGACAGTCGGACAAGGTTGGCCAATAAGGAAAAGAATACCGCATGATAAGCCTATCATCGATTTCAATTATCAAGGTCAACTAACTATGAATATGTTTATATTCAAAGAGAAGTAGTTTATTCCTGAATCCTACCAGTAATCATTTATGGAAGAAATCTATAATATTCCAAAAAGGGAAGATGAACGTATCCGTAGGGCGGAAGAGCAATCGATTTTGCCTGTTCTGTTCTCCGTGAATAAATTGGGGTTCGGTGTGACCCAATTTAAAGTCCTGAATTAGTTGATTGGGGCTTACCTGCAAATTTCCCCGTGAATATTATACAGCAATGTATGAGAACATGCCGTTGGAGTACAAACCGCAGTGATCGAAGGGACATGTCTACGTAGATGAGCAATGCAACAGGAACCAAGAAAGTCCGGTCGCTACTAAAGCGTAGCAACAAGATATCAACAGTAATGACCATCCGAAGTGAGCGAATTCTACTGTGATGAAACTGATGTTGTTTGTGGCCATCATTTGCGAGCGTGGACGCCGTAGGTGGAGGGCAACGAACGCTGCTGAACAATGTAAAGAGAGGTAATTGCAACGGCCTAGCCTGCACAAACCAAGACCCACCGCAGAAATGATAAAAGGATCGATTGGTTTTCAGGCACAGCTAGAAATGTGAGAGCCGCGTAGGAAGACTTGTGGTGAGTACAATCGACCTTGTCTCCACACCTGTCTCATACATGTTTTCAATCTCCGCAACATCAACGACGGTCACTAACACAATAACTTGATGCACAAATTAGTGGGGGGACATGGGTAAATGTACACTTAGACTGTTTATCTGCAGACCGGTGAAACAATTCGTTATACGCCAAACATTTAACGGCGAAGACTTTAAAACGTACCCAAATGTAATACTTGGAATTAGGTACTTCGAATAGCCCTCGCAATCATATTTAAATTGAAAGCTCAAGCGTAAGTAACAGGGAGAAAACCTCGGACTGATAGCAGCAAGCCGCTGCTATTCATAGGACAAGAGACTGAATTTATAGATGTACACCAGTATTGGGGAAGTCAGCGAAGATCATTGGTGGATCTCAATGACACATCCGGAAACAAAGCGTAAGAAGAATCAAGCAATACAGAACAAGAAACTTCGCAAATAAAGGAAGATGTAACAGTAAAACTGTTCGCCCAATCCTGATATAATAACTTAAGAAGAAATTTGAATTGTACCCTTGCAAGATCTTCAGATGCAGTTTATTATTTACAAAGCCCACACATTACGATCCACCTGGATCATTCCGTTGATTGTACTAGCGAAGCTACTTCTTCAGACGTTATACAAAGCCGGTTGTTAATGGGAAGCTGCTATCTATGAAATACGCGACAAGTGGCGGAAATGGGAGGATGGTGAGAAACAGGTTGAAGGGTTGAGTATCTGATGTTGTATACGAAATAAAGCAGATATTACGCAAATGCACATTTCTTGTGATGTTTCTGAATCTGACTACGTCGCAGTAAGCTACTTACAGTCAGCCAGAATTAGGTTTGACTTATTGCACTTTGATTTTCGCAATGGCTCAGGTGGCACCACTGAAAACCGGCACTAGTCTATGGATCGAACCGGTGGCCGCAGTATTTGGTGTCCACGTTTCTGTGACCATGAGATTGAGCATAGAAAAA
>JTDE01002413.1:66493-93617 GCA_014338405.1 Paragonimus skrjabini miyazakii
ACACAGACAGTAAATTCACATAAAAAAAGAGCATCATTGGTCCGCGTGAAGTAATTTACGCGTGGTATTTCCAGTTATCAATAGCCAAAGGCGTAAGACATCGAATTTAGCTTACTGAGTAAAACGACCCCATGTAACCATTCGGATTTCGCCGCAAACCTGTACCACCAGCTCGACTAAATCACTTCGAGCACAGTCCCTTAATTCCAATAATACAGTTTAATTTGCTGTGGGAAAAAAATGTCTTACTCTTAGTTGGCGTACTATTGATTAATGATTGACGCCTCCGCTCACATGACTACACACTACCAGATTATCAAATCCATACACATTCCAGATATTGCCTGTCATAGTGATTATGGAGCAAATTCAAACTTGACAAAGTCAGACGAGCAAGTGTTTAATACCACGTTACTTGAGCTAAATTGAAGTGACAAACCTTACCGGCACACACAAGGCACGGCTAACAAATCCACAGAGCATACCAGCCACAAACACACAGGAATATGACGGTGGTGAATACATTTGTCTGTGAAATCATACTCAGGCTTTTTCATAACGGCAAACCTAATGGTAGTTTTCAGGAGGGACTCGACTTTGTAAAGTTGTGCGACAGACGACTAACGCAGACAGTTAACACGGCACATCAAATAACTGTGAGGACCTGATTACTTTCTTTTGATATCAGCCAATAAGAACAGGCTGTACGTGATTGATATCGTTATCACATGATCGACCCTTGTGCCTCAGCTGGCTGATGGTAACAACGTTATGGTCACATGTGGCGAAGCTACAAAAGTAGTAACTAATAACAAAGATGCGCGACTATGCGTCACACTAGAAATAACTTCATGCTGACAGCAGACGAGCATAATTCCCCCCTAGCTATAATGTGCGCAAGAGAACACAACAGTCCTCCTTAATCTCCTCAGAAATGACCATTTTCATCCGGTCAAATGGGTCTATAAAAATAGAACGTCCAAAAGATGTTAGCCCCCAGACGATGTTTCGGTATGACCTCATCCAGAGAAAAGAATAGAGAATATCGCCGCAACTTCAGCGATCCGAATCTGAAGTTCAACCTACATGAGACAACTGACCTTATCATTCTGTAGACAGCTCGAGTTGTTCAACGTTGTTGACACCATTAACTTTTTCATATTATACTAAAAAGTCGCTTCCGTCACTGTTGCATATTAAACTATAAAGTGCTGACAGATTATGGGAGACACCTGATGTCTATCACAGTAACGCTCTTGTAACCAACGACCATGTCGTGAGTTGATTTCCTTTTATTTACCCAAAGCAATTCGTTGTTCCCGCCCGACAAAGTGCCCACGGGAAATCAATCAACCACGGCTCCGAATGCACACATCGCCAGTTATTGTGACCATGGGACTAAAGCATTTCGACGATTCATTAATCCTACCAAACATAGCAAGCATAGAACATACAGATCGACACACTAAACGAAGACAGACAAAGCATCAAAGACAGTTCTTGCTTTCGAAAAGCATGCGGTTTTGTGAAGAAAGTCACGACCGGTCAAAAACCGACAGCCTGTGGAAATGACAAGTGCCTTGTAGGGGAGAGACGAGACTGAAACACTACAACAGAAGCCGTACAGGTCGGAGAAGGTTAAGTAGTCAGATGTAGTAAAAGAAAAAAAATGAGCGAACGTTCGAATAACGTCTCGAAGTGTGCGCGACGAAAGATAACGCGAGGCAGTATTTCATTCCGTTGGGGACAAGGCGAAGCGTATGGAAGCTGTACTTACTCGACTCAAAAAACGAACCTTTAGAAATAACATACGAAACTCCGTATGAACTGTGGGATATCCAACGAGAAATATACTATGCGAAAGGTCGCATCAAACATCTTTGGTAACAAAAACTCCTGATGATGCTCTGTGCATACGTTAGGTTGTTCATTTTCCCCAACTGTACAGACCACTTGGTCAGTCCTGTAAATCGTCTTTCCAAGAGAGGATTGCAACACTTTGAGTGTATACCGCATTTGGTAGCTGACTTTAAAACAGCGTTCAAAGAACTACAGTACACACAAGTATGCGCACGATAATCTATGAACATCTTTCGAGTCGGTCAGTGAACTCCCCTGTTGTATCATGCAAACGTAACAATCCGAAATGGAATTCAATCAAACGTACGGTGCTCAACGGTTCAAAAGAATCGTCCTACCAGTGACACAGGGCTTTCTATGAATATAACGGTATCCCAGGCAGTGAACTATAAGCGCTGCATTCAAGAAAGTTACTCTAATCCCTGTGGTTCAAGTTCAACAATATTTATCACCACTATCTGACAAAACCGACAAGCAGAATTTGCAGTTCGAAATAACAAATGCCCGAACTTCTATTATATACCATTTTTCTCAAAAATAACGAATGAAGCGACCAAAACCACGGTGCAATGCTCAAAATACGGGAATTGACAATTAATAGCATCACGACGATGCGGAAAAATTCCACGCCATGTGACCAAAAGTGAAACCATATGTAATCTGCCAGCCTGATAATTAACGAACAAATCTCCGTCAACATCACACATACCAACATAAAGAATGCCCCAGATAGATGAGTGAACAGGACAATGCAAGTTAACGGATGTAACATATGTCGATTGGAGAAAATCCACTCCTCCAAGTGGTTTGATTTCGTGAAGTGACAAAATAACAGGTATAATTCACATGCAATGGGGATACTTCAAAAAATTGTGAATTAGACCAAGGGAGAGAAGTGAAAAGCATTTTATGCAGCAATCTTCCAGATTGTTTCTGAAGACCACAAGAAAACCACGAATTAACCGAGTCAGTGCACATCTGTGCTAATGTAGTGGGTATAGACGCCATAATACTCAAAAGAAAATACAAGTGGATAAAAAAAACCCAGAGAAAAGCTCAAATCATGGGGCCTTCGCCACGTCGTATACTAGTCACCTGGTGGACGCGCAAGGGCAAAGTGACGGAATTACACTGGCAAAACATGCGCGCAACCGGAGCCCGCGTAGCAAGCCTAACTGCCTCATCGGTATGATGGGCATTCTTACCCTGAAGACACATCATTGAAGTGTATCATTGCTTAGAAGACACCTATACCACATATACAATGCCAGGACGACGATAGAGCTCGAAGAAGAACAATATTCAAGTGTGATCAGCTAGGTTTAAGAGTTATTCAGAAGAACTGCATGTACTGAGGCTTTGTGTGCACAGTCCTTCGGCGGATGATTGATGTCAAGTCGACGCCATGGGTGATGTCAATTCAAAAATACCACCCGGGTCCTGACTGTTCACATACAAGGTGCCTACAGTCCATCAGAACTGACGCAGCTGTCCAGGTTTACTTCTGGGCCATTTCCAACGCGATGGTAAACGCACCCACCTACCGGTCTTGCAGTTCATCGAAGCGAAACGAAAAACATAGATGAATTATTAGCGAATTTATCAAAGACGTCTTGGGCTGCCCGTCTAGCATCACAGGCCAGGATTCGAAACAGCCACATGTATAGTCATGGTAATGACCGCAATAGGTGGAAGAGCATACAATAACTGACCTAAACCTCTGTGTGATCTCTTAAAAGAAACAAAACGAAAGTACAATTTGGTGAAAGTCAACCTTACACTGGTCACAAAAACGTTCCTATAGCCTAGCATCTCCTTGGTCCAGGGCCAGTAGGTGGTCGTTGAGTGCAGTGCTATTTTTCTGTCGACCAAGATAGTATGAACTAATTATGCTGCGTTATTGATGGGTTTCTGTTTCTTGGCAGGTTGGGCTGCACGGCTCGCCAAAGCTAATTTGCATGGACAGTCAACTCTTGCCACAAGTTCACCGTCATATCCACGATCTATTGATGGATAGCCCTAAGTTGACAATCAACCAGATGTTGCCACTAATTGGGTCAATTCTTCGTTTCAGTCGCCATCCAACATTTCATCGAAACACGATGGTCTGGTACTTGTCGTCACAGTATACGTAAAATAGATGCTGCTGAACAGAAGAAAGCGAGTGGCGCAAACCAGATCTAGAGTTTTATAACAGTACTAATTTGATAAGATCATAAGACGGTAGTCAGCACTAAAATGAAAAGACCCCTAACTCTTCGATGAAACAGCCGACGTTCAGAAGTTGGAAGACAAATTAAATATGCATTTGAAAAAAAACCGTTATTAAACAAAATCACTATCTCCTATTACCGACAATTCGTCTGAGTTACACCAACAGTGGATAGATTACCTCGACCATCGAACAGTAGTCTGTCTGAATTAGCGGGAATAGCCTGCCTGAAAGCCATAAATATGAAGTATAGGTGTTCCAAAAACTAGCTTCGACATACAAAAACGTGGAATGCATGTCCGCATTTAAAGCGCTGGCAGGTGCACACAGAATTATCGTACTACAATCGACCTGTCAATCAATCAAGTCTTGACAGACGCATCGCAGGTATGCAAACTAACACTTATGGAATAAGTTCTCAAATAGAAGAAGACGTTCACTTGTAACAGCCACTGTCTCTAAGAGCGTAGCAATAACATAGCCTTTCGATCGGATTTTTCATGAACAAGCCCGTGGTCAAACTTAACAACCAGTTATGACACGCGTGCGAATGAAGGAAAAAAGACAAGGATGAGAGCACATCGGACATAAGCAAAGCAACTAATGAACGAACGGAACATAGATTCACAACATAAACCTCATAAAATGCACTCATGAATATTGAATCCGAATAACAGAACGTATTAGCTCCTAGACTCTAGCACGGAAACGTTTTGCTTAAGCAAGTTGTGGCGTTAGACTACCTACACCATCGGCCACCAGATTAGTTCAGCGCACACCAAAGTAACCCAACTAGACTGTAATCCAGCTTGGAAGCCGCCGTTGACAGCCACGTTGACTTAAGGAACGCCGAAATGCGATGGGCCTCTTGCAAACTCAATATTGATCGGTCAGATTTACTAGTCCTGTTAACATTCATATAGCTATCTGGATCTCGGCTGAAACATTGGCATGCATAGTTGCGTAAGTCAAGTGACCAAGATCGGTGGAAGCGTATCCATCCAGTAATAACTTATGAGAACGGACACCACCTTAGGGTGCCACTATCACTTCATTCCAATAGGTCTGCAATAAAAACGAACATGAATAACTGTCAATCAAGCTTCGTAGTTAAAAACAGCTGAGTGTGATACATACATGATTGAGACGGTGGATCACGTGAGGCCCATGCGAAAAAAACTTCACGAATCGATAGGAACTGAAAATTACAACCAAACAGTGATAGAATGTTTCCAAGAATGTGATCGATCACGAGGCATACGCCTGTGCCACTTTAGATTCGGAGGATGGATCTAATAGATAATTGAATAGTCCAGACATTACCAATCAAAGAATAACGATACTACACATCTTTCATGAAAAAGCATAGTAAACACATTTCCACCATTTTAGAGAAAAACAACGATGAACATAAACAGTGGTCTCCACCAACTTACACATAAAATGATACCCTCATATGAAAAACAACAATTCGTCACATGAACGAAGACTCATCGAAGAGATACCATATTAAAAAATGACAAATTACAGTCCATAATGTGATACGAAACACCCAAATTTATAATCAACAGGCACTTGTATGGATACATCAGATTAAACAGATAACGTATTTCTAAAACTCACAATGAGAAAGTGAATCAAGCGATGTGCAAGCAAACAACTTTAAGACCATGACCATCAATCCACAACTGCGTGTGTCAGAAATGATCCTTCTGATGAACGGCATCCTAGACATTTAAGCAACATCTGAGCTAATACCGACACGATGCGCTAGAGTGTCAGCCACATTACAAACAAACAAATGACAAGGAGCTAGCTGGTGCATATGCAGCTGGACGTCGTGAACAGAGAGCATTCGTACAGGCAGTAAAACGGGCGTACAAAATATGAATAGCCGCAACTCCATTGGTCGGACAAACCACCAACGAAAGCACGAGCCCAAGTGGCAGGATCAATAGACCAAACCAATAGGATGTCGACTGGTGGAGCCGGATAAGTGTGGACAGGTATGCACTAGATACGAGTCATCTGATTTGTCAATGAAAACAGAAACTGACAAACGCGTTAAACCCGGCCCAATCGGAGTTAACTTACATTCTATTCTAACCGATCAGTAAAACAGTATGGTAACCACGATGGAAACAAAGGCAGTATGTGACAAGTTTTATGAAGCCGTTCGGAGAAAACATAATACAGTAGAAATGTTCCGTGACAGATAGATGCAGTGGAGCGCAGATTAGGAACGTGAACGACTCGAACTAGAACTTGATGAGGAAGAAGATCCAGAACGGGAGCTTGAAGAGTTCGATGAATCTGAATCGGACGAGGACGAAGACGATGAACGCGAAGTAGCACCGCGACCACGACGAGCGGGTGACGATTTGCCGTCGGCACCAGAACGAGCAGTAGGCTGTGATTTCGGCAACGGACTGCGTGAGCGTGGTCGCCGACTACCACCAGCGTCAGCACGTGAGGAGACGGGAGGACCTGGAGAGAAATCAGTACATGCACAGGAAAAACAATCATAAGAAATCGCTGAGCAGCTAGTGATCAGGAAAATGGATCCGAAAAGAATTTACCAATTAACAAACTTGTACGCTTATTGGGATAACCAAACTAATGACGTTTAGGCACAAGGTGTAATATTTTAAGGAGGCTGGTAAAAATCGATCAAAGAGCAATTCGTTAGTTTGCTACCCAGAAGATCCACTGTAAATTTTACAGGCATTAAACAACACAACCGGAAATAGAGTTTAAAGTTATCATGTGAAGCCAGTACATGTCCCTGTGGTTTGAATCTATCAAATGAATTGAACGATTCACATTTGTCAACCGTTATTCATACAAATTTGAACTCCGTAACCTAAATGTTCCTACCTCAGGCTGTGAAATCTACGAAGAAAACACAATCGCATGTAATTACTATAGTTGGGAAACTAGACTGAACAGAACTCGATGCCCTCCATGAAAAGTTAGAGCAACATAATAATCGTTTACATGCAACTTCGCAACAGAATTTCAGTTGATTTGTTTACATGACACAAAACATGGTGTGTTAAAGCTGAAAAACATAAACAGTAATCTTCTGAAGATAGATTATGAATAGTTAGTGGAGAAAGTGAAGGCACTCAAAAAAAAAACAGGAGAATCACAGATGAAAAAACGTAAGACTAATTTAATGATCAGACTGGCAGAACCAACTTTATTCACTTCATCACGTACTAGGCCGACGATAGCGTGAGGTAGTCAACGGTGAACGCGGACGATCTGCAGGGCCAGAACGATTGGCAAACGGACTGCCGCTACTACCCCGCCTGACTCTGCGAGGTCTATCAGCTCGCGATCGATCGCGCTCACGTGACCGATCCCGAATGCGCAACCGGTCTCGGTCATGATCACGGTCCCGATCACGTCGATCACGTTCTGGTTCGCGTGTATCTCGTCTGCGATCAGAGTGGTCTTCACTAAGCCGTCGTTCGCGTTCACGATGACGGTCTGTTGAATCGTCCGGACGACGTGGGCCGGATATTCGTTCATCCCGAACGGTGCGTGCTGCACTACCAACAGGTTTTTCGATTTCCGATTTTGGCATATCACGTTCTCGATCGCTGAAATAAAATTGTGGAAGCTTATCAGCTTTAATTTCGACAGAACACCTGCATCCTTTTAAATTAATTTTGGTTTTCATCTTAGTTGTAAATTATGCATGCCCAAAGGGCAACCGTTATCGCAATGGAAATGTTAACGAAAAAAATATTTAAGCGTACGTCTCAAAGGGATTTAAACGCACATTTAGTCTGCACAATAAACAAAACTTATGAGCGGAGCCTCAAACAGTTTTTGTAGCTGACCGATGTTCACCTGTAAATAGGACGAAAACTGTATACAGCCCAAAATAACTTGAATATCTTGGTAATTACCTCAGAGTTAATGAATATGTGAATGAAATGAGCAATAGTCAAACGAGATTGTCAAACGAGAGATTTTCAAATACTGTAACATGATCGTCGCAAACGTGATAAAATTTTTCCTTTTCTTACGTACTTTGGAGTCCAACTTGCGGCTTCAAAGGGCAAAATGTGCTTTTGAAAAGTAATGGCTACGCGAATCTGATGTTAGATCATGAAGTTACAGACGCTGTTAACCGACTCGTGTACTCCGGAAGCTGCATTAGCAGCGGCGGGATACAGAAGATTGAACAGAGGATCGTATCTACAAAGCTAGGACGGTCGTCGTCAACAAGTCATTTTCGGCTACAGAGAAGCATCTCGCTGAAGTTTAAGGCAAGTGTGAATACGGCAACAGCGAGAACGTTATCATTCACAGATTTCAAAACATGGAACACCAGGGCAAGGAGATCAAGTGTTCCTAGAGATTCCATCAACGACGTTTCCGTTCAATTGCATGCGTCGGGTAAGCTTCGACGAGGTCAATGTATGCTACCTCACAAGCGGGGATGAGAGTGTATAAACAGTGGCTCCACGTGTTCGCCAAGGGAGCCCGACCTCCCATTCTGTTCAATTCCGCCATGGACGACATCCCGGAAAATACACTCGATGAGATTGGTATTCAGCTTCTCCTTGGCACCAAACTGATCCACATGGAGTACATCAGGAAAGTGCCTTGCTCAGCCATTCTGCCGAATATATGCAGAATGCGCTGTGCAAAGTGACTAGCCTGCTTTGTGTGAAATGCGTACTGCACATTCGAAATACAGTGTTGTTTCAAGGGTGGGACTTCTCATTCCTACGTTCTTTACTGTAGGCAAGGTGGTTGAGCCTGTGGACGGTTTCACACACCTGGGTCGCACTATCTCGTCAGCTTATGTTACAGTTGATGAGACATCGCCCACGGTGACAAAGGCCTGCCAACATTCATCTATGGTGCCAAAAAGACGTCCGGTCGTCGCTGAAAGCAGGAGTATATGATACTCATGTGCATTCTGTTTTGCAATATTGTTCTGTTATGAACCGCGTGGGTTGACAATTGATGAAAAATTACTAACGCCCGGCGTTCACTATAACCCGACTCAGCTACGACGGTTGCACTAACGAGTCACAGTATCACGGCTTATACGACGACGCACGAACCACCGCAAATGAAGAAGACAGGGAACCTTCAGCCAAGAGTATATTTGACCGCAACCAAACGTGTTCCAAAATACGCTGAAAAACTCCACCGCATTTATAATGTTCAAGCGGAGGCTCATACAGTAATGGAATGAAAAAAACATTTTTGGGTTAATTGTGGCATTATCCTAACAGTTCACAAACGTGATCCGTCTTTAACAAAAAACATCAGTCGATTTCCCGTGTTTGACCGCCGACGTCTCGAACAGTATGTCTATGTTGAGAAAGACGATGGTGTGAGCAACAAGGCCATTTGTCAGTGTGTACATCGGAACGCTCGAAATAGGTGAACAATGGGTCAAAAAGTCGAACCGCAGAATTAGAGATGAAAGGGCCAAGTATTCCATCATCATCACCGTCATACACAGCAGTGCATCAATGTTTCACACCGACACCTAACTGCCACATAACCATGAAAAGAGAAGAGACCTAACTATTAAAAAAAGCTACGTTTACATTCAGTCACTCAACATCAAGGGGTCTACAATTTGCAGATAAACAACCGAACCATGGGAAAAAGTAGGGCGTCATCAACAAGACAGCCTTCTTAGGGCTTCCACTACCCCGCGTCATTGAATGCACTCACTTCACAGACAACTCTACCAAACAACGATGTATATGCCATTGAGTTCGATCAGCCGCCATCTTACCAAACGTCTCAAGCCACCGACTCTGAGAGTAGCGAGGGCCCCAACTCGAGAGACGAACTCGACCTACAGTGGCCAAACCCTTCGCAAACAATCTTATTTCACTACGCCAGGTAATCATCTGTCTACATCGCACCATACGCCAGTCGGTCACAGTGTCCGTAATGAGTGCCCGATGTGGCAGACGACTAGCTGGCATCCTTAGTACATGACTAAACCATCTAATATAAAACATCCTTCCCCAGTTACGAATCTGAATAACGAAATAAGAAGACCGGTTTTGTAAGATGGTAGTACCATTTCGTATGATCTCGTCAGTTGCTACACATAACAGAGGTGGACATCAAAAATATTTAAGCGAATTAAGTTTATACATTAATTCAGTGAATACACCAGTCTGTTATTGGTCAAAACCATGACAGACGGAGATTCAAGGTCAACAGTTTTGCCACACAGAAGACTGACTTGCTACGCATGACAGGCAGCGCCTCAAGTGACTTAAGGATGACAGGCTTGTGATGATGCACCAACACATGGAACGCGTTTGTCGAGTCGACCACATGACCCGTCTCCAGTAGGTGTCTGGGGATCGAAGACGCCGGCTTGCGTTGTTTTATAGGGTCGCGTCGGGTCACGCCACACATTAAGTCCTTGACATACTTGGACACGTGTTCCTTCATTCTAAGACACACGGGTCGATCAGTCCTGCCGAGGTAAACGTCACCGCAGTTGCAGGTGAACTGGTAGATACAATGGGAGGTGAGCAGCTCTGGCATCCGCGTTTTAATGTGAGGAAATATGAGTGACTTGGTATGACTGAGTAAACGCAGTGTAGCTGTACTGTATGTCCGTTGAATGACCTGTGTCAGTCGTCGCATTAGAAAGGAAATATTAATATCTCCTTTGTATGGTAACTGCATGTACACCGGTTTCTTCGGAAAGCACGTTTTTTGTGGGTTTATTACTTTCGGTTTGATGTGACCAATGACAGACTGGTGTATTCACTGACTTGATGTATGAACTTAATTCGCTTAAATATTTTTGATGTCCACCGCTGTTATGTGTAGCAACTGACGAGAACGTACCAAATGGTACTACCATCTTGCTAAACCATCTAAATCTGTGTAAGTGTAAGGAGTGAACAAAAGAACTCGCCTAGTTGTGCGACAGTTAAGCATTAGTGTGTACCACGGATGTATTGCTATCTATGATGATGATGACCCGATTCCTAACGTTCTCGTTGCTAACACATTGGTGCTGCTGGATGCGAGCGGACCAACGCAGACACCGGTGGTCAAATACCTAAAGATAGTTCACGTCTATCCTGAGCGGCCATGTGTCGGAGCCGTAATGTAATACAGCCCTCATAGTAACCTAATGTATGCGACCTTTAAGCCTCAGAGAGATACCTCTCTGTCGCCAGGGGTGCCCAAGGTTAACGAACACCGCTCTAGCCTTAGAGATACGCGTTTCTGTTTCATCCCTACACTTCCACCGTCGCTGATGCAAATTCCTAAATAAACAAATTGATCAACAACCCTCATGACTTTATCATCCAACATCAGATCCACGTAATCACGACAATCTTGCGGAAGCATTTTGCACTTTGAGGCTTCTAATCGCATTCCGAAGTACTTAGCAGAACGTGAAATAACATCTGTTCACCTATCTGTTTCAGAGTGTGAACGTTGAAAGCACATTCGCTTTCTGGGTCTAAGCACGGGACGAGGGAGGCCTGAAGCCGTATGGCAAGAGACGGAACTTACCGACACAATGTTACTGTGATTAGCTATATCTGTTGTGGGACCTATGAAGTAATCACTCGAAATGGGGGACCGAGTAGGTCCTGCGAGCTAATGTTGATGGAACAGTGTATGATCGACAGTGGCTTGCTTTCACTTATCCACCCAACTGTATTCAGCAGATACAGTGACCCGGTTTATACTGCGAGATGGTCGAAGCAGTATAGAACTACTGGTGGCTGGAATAGTAAATGTTGTGTGTGGGTTGAGATATTGCCAGGACGCCCAGACCTAGACAGGGTGACGATTAGGGTTCTCAATCAAAGTCTTTGGCTAAAAAGCCTACACCGCAAGGCAGCGGGTGGGTGGCAGTGTATCAGAACTGGTAAGTTTTCCGGAAAAAGATGCCAACCTTCTTCCAGCCCCCAACCTGGAGGACCAGGAGACTGGTTCGTCAGACGTCTACCTATTGGCCTGCCTGGTATCAGTGATTCTGTCGATGTGGTGGCCACACCGTCCAGTTTAGCCCAATAGGTCATCGAGATGCGCAAGCCGTCACACCGCGTCAAGATCCAGTCTCGTTACGCACTTCTCATGTCTGTTGAGGGTTTACCGAACCGGACGTTATACGCTGAGAGCACCAACAGATCGGTAAAATTGCGAGGTCATCAAATAACGACGTGGCCACTTAGCATGAACGCCCTGACTGTTCCATTGAGTAAAGTGGTTGCCACTTGCCTGACTAGGGTCTTCGTGATCAATCGAACCGCGGGCGAGAAACGTTATCATAGGCAGCAATGATCCGCTTCTCGGTAGAGTTGCTTGCGCGGTGGGTAAAATCTATATATGACAGAATAATTGAATTCGCATGTAGACTACCTCACGAATATTGCCCTGTATTCACTTGAAGGCTACTTGTTTACTTTTGTTAGATAAAGTCTAATTCCCCAAAAATGATTTACATTCCGGGATTTATTCCAAAACATTTTGATTTCAAATTTTATCGCGCTATAACGTGCTGAAACCCCATTCTGGAGCACGTATGTCCTTTGCCTTCTGATTGGTCTATTTTCTTTACACCGCATCAATTAAGGTGGGATTCATCAAGGTCAATGAAAGTCTAGATACACGCAGATATTGGTCTGCCCTATCATCTTCCGCTTGGGAGTAAGTTCTCAGCCAAAGGTCAAGGTCTTTTGTGTTGTCCTAGAGTTTTAGTTATCGTGACGTTCAGTACTACGTGTTCCCGCTTCGTGAGTTGTGTATTCATGTGTTAGCCATTTTTGGTTCGCGTTGACGACGCGAGTCACAACAGATCGTAAGCTGAGGTTGACAGTTTGAGTCTAGACGTAGAATATTTGGATTCGAAGACCACTTGTTTCATATTCTGTGCCTTTAAACTAGAGGCTACGGTTACCTCTTTGTTTAAGTTGTATGCCAGTTAAGCGTCAGCATCAACCACTGGGACACTGCTGGTGATTATGATGGCTTACAGTCAATCGGGTAGTTTCTTATCGTCGGTTGTCTATCACCACAAACCATCCAGTCGACTTGTAACGACCTATATACTGCAGGTGATGAACCGCTAGGCTATTTGTTGAATATGCACGGATTGTGATATTAAGAATAAGATCCAGTTAATAGGTGTTCAAAATTACGATACCTATGTTTCACGCTGCAATCGCCCGGAGGCAATCATGCCGACTAACAAGCACATGGCTGTGGATTCTAATCAAGGTTACCACAATAGCAAGCAGCGTGGTAGTGACCAGCCCAAGTATGACCTAGCAATGTGCCACAACGCAGCAAAAATCTCGGTGTAAGTGTACAACACGCGAACGACCTTGTCCATCTTCAAAGTTGTTAGATAGAAATGAAAATCGACAGTAACGTTGAACAGGCAGATTTCGTGAGTCAAACTCTTGCTTAATAGGTTACTAGACATAACGACATCTACTTCGATGGAGTAAAACAAACGCTATCATTTTCAAAACACGTTATCGGTTGAATAACAGTTTTCACGTTAACTAGTTTGTACAAGTGACAAATGCGAATGTTGGCAGCTGAAATGGGCTCAACGCTCTCGACATTCAGTGTGGATTCGCTTAAGATCATTTCTGTCTGATGTCTAGGAAGAGGCAAAACCGTAGAGGAGTGTTCAATTGGAAAGGAATATCGAACACAAAATGAATCCATTAAACAGTAGGTTGTTTAGAGATGATTCACTGTTAAATTCAGGTTCCTCAGCCCATCACCATTCGACGATCAGAGTTTTAAGACCACATCACACCTACAGGTTATGGTCAATCATGTCACAATATAACGTCAAATTAGTCACCAGACAATCGCTAGAATGACCAAAATACATTATAGCGAGGTTTGAAAATAGCAAGGTTTACGCGATTTGTCATATCGCGTCAAAGCCACGAAACAGGCCTAGTAAAGCATCAAAACAGCAGAAAACGTTACGAAAAGAACAGCACCGGATAGTTACTTGTGATATGACACCATTCAATACCACTGTAGAATTGAGATACAGAAGTCCATACACGATTAATAATGTCTCTTTCTAAAGTTCATATCGCAGGATCATATGCATAAAGTAAAGAATAAAGTCGTAGGAACGGATGATGATATTGATAAAATTAAGTTTTCTTTCTGCCATCAACGCAGTGTGCATACAAAGGAAGGCCTGAACTGCTATAAATTTTTTTCGACGACATTGCTGGATAATCGAAATACAGCTTAAGCCAGCTGAAACAGATACGACACATCGGTTACCAGGACGGTTCCAACATATGATTCGATCGCCTGACAGTATCCAGTCCCCGGGACTTTGAACAGAGTCTCCGAAGTATGCATCCGGATCCAGATTTCAAACCAAGGGATTTACTCAAAGAAGTAAGCCACCTAACCGAGTCAGTCGGGTTAGCGAACGACCTCAACACACTGCTGTGACCAGTCAGACGAGCCTACACAGGGTATACGCGCATTTCGGGTCAAGTCGCTCGGCTCTATCGTCCGTATTTTGGCTACCGCAGTTCACGGTCGATAGCACCTGACTGCTAACATACGTCTCCGTAACCGTTTCAACGTTTGCAAGTCGACTCTTGGCTGGGAGCCAGCATGCATCGATGGGCGCAAACTGACAAAGTGAAAATATGACATTTCCCTAACCGATTGTGTTGTCACGATAATTTTATCATCAAACGATGAATAATAAAACCTGTGTTCATGAACGACACATATTTACAAGTTACTAGAATACTGGTCGTAAACTAACAATTTTCCCACAGTGCGTGGTGGACTTCAAAGTGCTTTATCCTTGAGCGAGCGGACGGACGCTTTTTAGGGGACTGTTTTTTACACGGCACAGGACATCACTAGCAGAATAATCATATGTTGAGGTGCGCGGTCGATCGCTTTTTTGCAGATCATGAACTGTGTCCGTTGCAACAAACTTTTTTTGCCAGCCTTCGACCTGATCACTGGTAACCGATAGGGTGTTCACATGCTTTATATTAAAGTCTTTAGTGGCTTTCACGTTTTCACTACAGGTCCTTTAAATAAAAATCTGTTCAATATGCTGCTCGATTGCTAGATTATCGGCATATCGTTCATTTACTTGAGCAATGTGATTTGGTCCTAGTATGATAAATTCGTCCAGACTAAGGCGGCTGTTGCTACTGTCCGGTAAATGGAACTGAGAAAAGTATGACCCAACGTAACTCAACATAAGAAAGATTATACAGGTAAACAGACAAAAACACAGAACGAAATAATCAGGGCCCATAATTCTGACGTGCCTTCAGTGAAAATAAAGTGTTGATTCTAGGCCGTTATCAGAAACATTTGCACGCAGTCTGTACAGTGCAATAAAGAAAAGTTTGCGAACAAACACGGTATTTATAAGAAAGCAAGTGATTTACCGATATTTCACTTTCTCCTCTGATGAAGGTCCCCGATCTCCACGACCGGAAACGGTTGAACGCGGGAGAACTTCCGTGACACGCACAACCTCTCCATCGATTTGCCCACCATTCATAAAATTCACTGCATCGGTGGCGGATTTAGGGTTTTCGTATGTAACATAGGCGTAGCTTCGACTGAATTCTGGATGCAGACGATCTGCCGGCATATCGACGCTTTGAATCGCTCCCCAAACAGAAAATATTTCCTGTACATGAGCCTAATTGCACAAGAATATACAGTTAACAGTTGAAACTTGCAGTGGATTATTGTTGTTGGATTGCACTCAAACAAACTTCACACATTATCACCCTGGAGAAGTCATTGTAACTAGCGCATTAAGCCACAGTATTATAACAATGAACCCATCAGAGCCTATCAACTAACATTTGAAACCGAAGAAACAATAGGTCAGACGGAACATACAATGAAGTAAAAACCGAACGGAAACGCTACTAAACACGATCCACCTGATAGCGCCATTCAAAAACCTGAATAGAACGAGTTGAATAGGTCACTAGTATCCTCGAAAGCAACAAGCTAACGATAAATGCTGATGGTCAGCTGTATGCAACTGTGGGAAGAATCCGTGGTTCAAGGATAAAAGAGGGGAGGAGGGGGACAATCAATTGACAATACTTACATTTAAAAGTCGCAGATACAACAGCAAGACGTCTACATTTCGCAAACAAACAATCGGCCTGCAAATGAGAGTGAGGCTGTATATGCATGAAAGTTTCCTTGCGATGATCACCGTCCCGAGACGTTAACATGGCGGATAACTGACAAACAACAACATTCATGCCACGGAACTAGATAAGCTACCGACGTCCCGAACTTTTTTAACCAGAGAAAGTGAACTGCGGCCTTTTAACCAGAGAGAGGAATGCGAGCTACAGAGGTTAACTTGAAAGTAATCGCTTTCGTTTATATAACGTAAGACGCCATTTGTACACTTTGCAATTTGAAACAATCGGCAGTGTTCTATGTAGCGCTTTCCGGTTTCAAGAACTCATTCACTAAAGGAACTGGAAGGAAAATTTTTGGCAGTCTTTCTTTGGCTAGAATAAGGACGACGGAGGTGAAGAGAATCATTATCTCGTCTTCTTCTACCCTGACATTTTCAGTTTGCTCAAGAATTGCAGGACACCGCTGATGGAATGTTTTAATCCGTCGACAAAATATCGTAGTCGCTTGAATAAGTCTTTGGCTGGATTGTACGTCGATAATGCCCGGTAAGGATACAACTGGTCGCAGCACAATATCATCCTTGTGCATTTTCGGTAGTCCACAGAATTGGGCAGCGGTTTCATCATCCACCTTCGGTTTCCAGCGTTTCTGTTTGCTTATCTCATGCGTAGCTTCCAGTTTCTTTAATGAAGGAGTCCTTGAAACCGGAAAGCATATACAATCTTATGGAGCTATGTTTGCCAACACACTTTGACTGCAATGGCCAAATCTACGAACAACTTAAAGGAACTCCAACAGGCTCGCCTATATCCGGATTCATTGCAGAGGCGGTCATGCAGAGTTTAGAGAAAACCGCGCTACCAGTGATCAAACTAAAACTCTGGATACGATAGGTTGACGATACATTCGTAATCCTCAAACGCTCAATGATAGAAGAAAAACACAGACTGCTCAGCAACGTTTTCAGCAATAGTAAATTAACCATGAATACTGGAACCGACAACTAGTTGCCGTTCTTGGATGTACTAATCAGCCGAAAACCTGATGGAACGCTGGAGACCACAGTTTACCGGAAAGAAACGCACACGGACCAACTCCTCAGTTTTAACAGCAACCACCCAGTCTGTCATAAAACGAACTGCATTTGAGTTCTATTAAAGAGGGCTGAAACACACTGCAGTACCACAGAGCTTCGAAGAAACGAACAGAAGTACTTGCACAGAGTATTTCTCCGCAACGGATATCCAGGAATTTCATCAGACGGAGTTTGTTGCATAAAGAAAGAAATTCAAGCTATACGGAACCATCAACGAAACGAATTGTACTACTGTCGGGGAAAGTCCATTTTCCTCAAAAATGATTTATTTTTGAGATATCAGCGAAAAATAAATTGTGATTTTGAATTTTACTTTTTCGCGCCACAACGTGCCAAAACTCAGTTTTGGCGCACGTTTCCCCGGCGTCTGTGATTGACCCATCACACTTTTAATGCACCAATTCAAGTGGGATTCTTCAAGGCCATTAGAAGACCATATATTGTAACGTGCGGTCGAAACCAGCGAGCGCGCACTAGTTGAATTTGAATTGGTGACGGAGCGTGCTGCTGTGTTGTCGGCGCCGTTCTAGTTATCGTCTGTGTAAGTCGTGTGCATGGCTTACTGGGCCTTTGGCTCATGTTTGTTTCTTGTTGTTTCCTTTTGCAGGACTTGTTGGAACCCCTACTACGGAAGAACGCTGTCCCCTGGTGTCTTCACATTGCCCCAAAGTTGGTCCGAAAGTGTAACGGACAACCCGAGGAGAAACAGCCGGCTTGCATGCTACAATATATGCAGACGCTCGTCTGCATTGTTACTTTTGGTTTGAGAGTAAATACAACCTCGGCTAAAGGTCACGGTCTTCTGTGCTGTTCCCGGGTATTGACCAACAGTCGGATGTTTCTACGATATCACAGAGGATGAGGGTTAGCAAGTACACTGCGTGCTCTCGGTGTCTTCAAAGACACCATTTCAACAACATTCAGCTGAAGAGATGATGTTATCCGAGTAGACGTAGAGTCTGGCAGTCTCAAGCGGCCTGCCTGCAATAACCAAGACAGTCAGAACCAACGCAATCTTGTAATAACACTACACTTCGAAGGTGTAAAGTGCACACCACTCATGTTACTAAATCGATTCAGCGTGGTCTACACGTTCTTTACGGAAGGATTAAGTAAACCGATATCGTCCGTATATTCATTATCAGTCATCCGAGTGCTAGACAGAAATCCTACTTCAAAATCCTCGGAACGTCTGACAGCTCTCTCCAGAAGTTCGTCAAACACAAAGTTGAAAAGGAAGAGAGAGAAATCAGACACTCTTATTGAACGCCACTTGAAGCGGGAAAAGCCCGGAATAGCATTCTACAAATGCGCAATCTGAACTGAATGGGCGTACAACGACTTTAATGAGTCGGTATATCTGACTGGGACTCCTTGGTAATGGAGATAGCTTTAAAGAGCGTGTTGAACAACGGAGTCGAAAACGGTGTTTAGGTAAATAAATCTCACGACCGCTGGCTCAGAAAAGAAGTGCCTATGTTCTAGTGCCTAGCGCAGGGTTAAAACGTTGTCAATACACATGCAACCAAATCGAAGACCTGTCGTTTGTTTACTTGCTGGATTTCCCCCATTTCTCAGAAGTGGCCGCATAGTGATTTGCGAGCATAATAGATGCGATAGGTAGAATGCTAACGCTTGTTGGTAAGTACTATTCATGAAACAGCTCATCATCATCATCATAGACGATAATAAATCAGTGGTTTACACTGATGCTTAACTGCCACACAACCATGAGACAGCTCAATCTATCACTACAGAATGGAGCACTGCGGTCAGTTCACCCAACAAAATCTACCATCTGTGGGAAGATATGAGGAAACGACCGTTACCAAATGGGACCTCAACGCGGTGTGACGGCTTACACCAAAGTGGACGGTGTTCCGAGTACACCGGTGGAGTAACTCCTGCCAGGTAGCCCAACAGGTGTAGGTTTGAAACCACAATATCCTGGTCTTTCAGGTTGGAAGAAGGTTGGCATCTTTTCCGCAAAAGGTGCCAGTTCTGGTACACTGCAAATGATAATTCGGTCGTGCCTTATGTGAGATTACTGAAGTAGTGATATATTTTTGATACAGTTAACGCGTGGAGAACACATGGAGTGACAAGTGTGCCAAAAAATGAGAATAAAAAGGTATTGTATACGGTGGAATGGGAAAAAGATGTAGAGCGAGGAATGAAAAATCGTGCCGATGAACCCAGGGATCCGCAACACAAGCGCCAATGTTTCGCCATATCAGACAACCTTCTCCTACTTCGGGTCCTAGCCAGGAAGCTTGGAGAGCTCTATTGAAGCAAACTTTAGTGTGAGCGCCTCCACACCCCGAGCCCAAGCCATGCGTTGACCACCAGGCCGCCACTCCCGACCTAACCCAACGCTCGCAAACAAAGCAGGATATGACGGGTGGTAAATTGGCATTCGCAAAATATGACCAAGCCAACGAACCTCGTCAGGCCCAGAGGTAGAGATAGTCTATCCGTTAGGAAGACACGTCGACGAACTTCGTCAATGCTAAGGTATTCCCACTGCGAGCCCTTAATGCTTCGGAGAGATCGATGGTCGAAGATGAATCTTTGTGAACACCCTCCGCACGGATGGACCAAGTTTCGGAACCACATATTACGACCGTTCTTTCAGTAGTATTGCACACTCGGCCTTTCATATGAACGCCAGAGATAGCGCAAACTGGCAAATACCATCTGAGCATTCGCTATGCAATTTGTCAGCCCCATCCGACATGCCATCAATGTTGATACAATTCCCAAGGCATACGGACCTCAGAACTACATCCAACGATTCTTCACCAAGGATGAGAGCAGGCAGAGAGTCCCGTAACTGAAGCTTATAGTCTCTTCGTGGACAGTCAGATTAGAGCGATATCGTTTGCATATTTTACCTCGAAACCGAATGCCTGAGAGCAGTTTTTTACACCATTATATTCGCAGTCTGCCGGGGTCTACTCCACTTAAGATGTTAAAATTCGGCAACACACTGCCACAAACCCTGATCGGACCCGAGATCTGACGATGAATTGCCCGCAGGATGCTCGCATACTTTTTGAAAACATCCTACCCTGATAGACAGTCCCAAGTTACGCCCTGTCAACTGAAGCAAAAGCCCCGTTGATATCCGAAAAGACAATTATTGGCTCTCTGTACGAATAGCGGAGTTCAAGCGCCTGGCGAAGAATGAAGGTGTGATCCATGTAGCTTCGGTCATCGTGAAACCCAGCTCGCTCCTTACGGACATGCTGTTCGCGTACTTCGCTTAGTCCGCCAAATACTATGACTGCAAACAACTTCGACGTGATCTGCAGACGACGTGCGTGAGCCCTTTCTGAACAGTGGTCAGCGTGAGTGTTTTGAGTAAGTGTGACCTGAGTTTAGAGGTCAGTCGTGGCAGGGATAAACACAACAAATGAGTTTAAACAAGAGCGAAACTCGACTTTTGTGCTTTTTTTGAAAGACTGCTGGAAAGTCTATCTGAATGCGGAAGCTGCGACGTAAGTGATGCTCAGCTAAACAAGCCACATGTCCGACTACCCATCAATGAACAAACAGCATACGCGCAAGGAACCAGCAGAGCTCTATTCGACTGAGACGTGCACTGATTAGTTAGAGAAGCACTTGGTGAATTCGAATTACACTAGGTTACTAAGGTATACAGTCATAAGATTAAACGTCGCGCGATTAAAACAATGGGTACGACTCTGACTGCTGTAATCAAGTCATACTTGAGAATGTCCCCAAGTACCCAGTATGACTGACCGCAATCACGTGATCTCCCCATTGTCTGTACCCCATTAAATTATGCTTTCACAGGCGCACAACATAAACCGGACATAGGTGTAGGCTTACGAGAGCGTTCCGAGAGGCAGATTAAGTACTCAGTAAGGTCCCATTCAGAGCTTTCAAGGCAAAATTCACAATACTTAATTCAATGCACAGGACAAAGGACGACTAGGAGCCAGGATATCCAGAGTTTTGCGCAGATGAGCCTAAAGTCGTCAACGTTTCGACTTCAGATTGTCCGACTTCAACGTAAGGTGCGGCTTCACTAAAAGAAAGAAAAGGAACACCAGCAGAAATATACGCCTACATAATTTTTACCACTATTGACAAGAGGTCATACGCACTTGGGAACGCCAGTGAGAACGCTTCAGCTTGTGAGCCGAAGTTATGCACATATTCCAGCATGCACACCCATTAATGCCTACCCATAAGTACTGGCGTATACAAACCACGCAAGCCGGCATGCATACATGCATTGCACAACTGCATTCCTATGGGTTCGCATGCATGTAGTCGCTGGTCTATTATGCCCTGAATAGCTCGTGTCTAACGTAACCAGTAAACAATAATGAGACAGAGGTTTCTAACATTTTGTTCGGGTTAGACGCGAATCAACATGTACCTATTAGGTTGAGCGTTGATAAACTAGAAATAGCAGTATAGTCACCTTGCTATAATGTATACAGCTATAAACAACTCGCAAAAGTTGTGAATATTCAAATGACCCGAAAAGATAGGGGAAGACAGACATATCCTATTACATAAACCTAAGGAAAAGAAATGTGATGATCCTTATGCTGCGCAGAAGCGACCTTTCATGAGATAGATGTTGCCTTAGGAAAGAAACGAGAGGCCAACTAACCATGATCTGCAACGCATCCTGTTTTGCATGGGCTGTTTCTTTTTTAAATTGTTTTTAGAGGTATGACTATGTGTATATACGTCAGCTCATCTCGCACCTTCTAAGTATTCTCAACCGCGGGGGTCGGGTGGGGGTGATTTTGATCAACCTATTTCGTCACTTAAGACCGCTGACCAGGATCACGAGAACAAAAGCATAGTGGTTACTCCAGAGAAAAACGAGATTATCACTTTGCCATCACCACACCCTGACAACAGTCATATTTTTCCTAGGTGCAGCAAATTCGGACCTGAGCAGATACCATGTATCCGTATGTGGGATCGGTCTTTAAATCACAGTTGCGGAAAGTGAGACAGGCGGGTAAATAAAAAAGAACTGTCAGAGTGGTGGAACCAGCAACGGTGAGCAAAAACTAAGAGTAAATAGGAAAAATGATGTTGATGCTTGTGGGTACCTCACTCACAGGCGTTTCCAAATAGTTCTGGACCATTCTTTGCAACCAAAGTAGGGCAAACTATCACATTCCGACTACTTCACCTTGGCGCCACACGACTGCTAGCGTTTGTTTCAAACAGGTACGCATATATATCGTATCAGGTTGTCCTGCGAACGTACATATTGATCTCTTTTGCCAACATTTAAAAAATCGTGGAATAATCTTTTCATTGGCTAAGCACAGTTGAAATTAACAAAGTTTAATTGTCGACAGCACTGAAAGTGCCTCACAGATCGTGATTACGGATTAGAAGGACCAAACCGATAAACATTTGTTACTCCTAGGTGTACAAACAATTTAAGTCTTAACAGTTAACTTCGTTACAGGCATTCATAATAAGTATTTCGATGCGAAAGAAATATGACAAACATACCATGTTAGAAGCAACCGACCTCCAAGTTTCAGGCATCGTTACCGTGTTGCGAATCCCCAAGCCACTGTTCAACTTTGCCAAACATTTACGTGGACACATTCAATATAAACTTCTGATGAGATAAAAAATGTATCATAACTAAATATAATTCCATAGATAACGCCAAACAAGAAAAAACAAAGCCACATTACAGACATCGTCCGAAACGAAAATGCACGCCGCGCGGCAAACAAAGTACAATAACCTTGACTTGTTGAAGGTCAGTAAGCTGAGCAGTTTCGCCGATTTTCACGGGTTTTTTGCAGATCCAGAAAAGTTTCCGACTTGTTATTGCCCCGCTTCTTGGTGGCACGGAACGAGGACTTTGGCCAGGGACAATCTTGGATTGAGGAGGATCGTCGGAGCATAAGCACAGAGTTGTTAAGAGAATAGATGCAGAGAGGAAATTGTATGGTGCAGGGATCCAGTCTATTCCGCCAATCGACTGCAGCGATGGACCACAATCTTGCTTGGCTATGACCTCGACATAAATTAACGCCGCATTGACGAGTTCGGTCAAGCAGACGGTCTATCGCGCCTCATCAGCAATCAGCACGTGCCCGAAGAAGATACCGTCATTGCTACTCTGACGATAGAGAAAGATGTTCGCCACCAGCTTTCAGACGCCATTCGTGGAGTCCCGGTGACTGCCGTCGACATCCGGCTCGCCACGGCATTGGATCCGGTACTCACCCAGGTCATGCAGTTCGTCCGGAACAAGTGGCCAACAGTTCCCCAGCCCGGTAAGATCAGCCAATTCTACCGTTGACAGTAGTGAAATCCTGCATTATGTTTGCTGATCGTGTTGTCATTCCAGCCGCTCTCCGCCTCCCGGTGCTGCAACAGTTCCACTCTGGTTATCCCGGCACCTGCAGAATGAAAGCAATCGCTCGCAGTTACGCCTATTGGCCCGGCATGGACTGGCAGATCGAGGATCTTGTTAAACAGTGCTCAAAATGCCAACAAGCTGCCAAACTACCTACCAGACAGGACCCCATATCTTGGCAAGCACCCAAGGGTCCATGGTCACGTCTCCACCTGGACTTCGCTGGTCCGATCGACGGAATGTCCTACCTCGTATTGGTCGATGCGTATTCCAAGTGGCCTGAGATAGTCACACTTTCTCCGGCGACATCCCTCAGTACAACCGCTGCCCTGCATCGCATTTTCAGTCAGCATGGCTTTCCCGACACTCTCGTGTCAGACAACGGGACGCAGTTCACGTTTTCACATTTCGGGGATTTCTGCCGCCGGTCGCTCATCCAGCACATTCGTTCTCCGCCTTATCACCCACAGTCCAACGGACAAGCGGAACGCTCCGTTGACACTTTCGAACGGGCGTTGCTCAAATCTCGTGGGGAGGGGACCACAGATGAGGTGCTACAGGATGTTCTGTTCGTCTACCGCACAACCCCCAATCCTGCAACTTCCGACGGCCGATCACCAGCCGAAGCTGTTGTGGGTCGCAAGCCTCGCATAGTCCATCAGGCTGTCATTCCGACAAATGAGCCAACACAGGTCTCCGGTTCAAACCTCAACGACGGTTTCGCTATCAGAGAAGCCGTTTACGCTCGTGACTATCGACCAGGTTACAGCAACTGGACAGATGCAGCTGTGAGTGCTCGTCACGGAAAGGTGCTATATGATGTTTCCGCCAGTGGCACCACATGGAAACGTCACGGCAACTAGTTGCGCCCTCGGCACACGAATTCAACAACAGACGACCAGCAACTGCTTCCCTTGGATGTCCTGCTGGACACGTTCGCAATTCCGGATGCAGCCACTCCAACCGTTGCCTTGATTCATGCCGAAATCGCCACCAGCCTCCTGTCCAGACGTTGGACAGACCGCAATAGACGTCCACATCGTCCTATGCAACTGGACCCTCGAGCCAAGTGCTATGGATGATTGTCATCTCAAACGGGAGGTGCTGTGGAAAGTCCCCAAAAATGATTTATTTTCGAGATATTATCGAAAAATAAATTGTGATTTTGAATTTTACTTTTTCGCGCCACAACGTGCCAAAACTCAGTTTTGGCGCACGTTTCCCCGGCGTCTGTGATTGACCCATCACACTTCTAATGCACCAATTCAAGTGGGATTCTTCAAGGCCATTAGGAGACCATATATATGCAGACGCTCGTCTGCATTGTTACCTTTGGTTTGAGAGTAAATACAACTTCGGCTAAGGGTCACGGTCTTCTGTGTTGCTCCTGGATTTCCGGGTATTGTTAAGCTCTGTGCTACATTCCATGATTTGTATTGTCGTGCGCTAGATATTTCCAACTATCGTTGACCAGCGGGTCATAACAACTACCATACATCAAAATCGTATCAGAAGTGACCGCAAAACACCTGAGACCACACGGCATCACGCTAGCGCACAAACCAACGGCAACATTACGAAGAGTACTAGAAAAGTAAAGGAACCGTCGATAGAAAAAAACGTCATATTCAAAATCCAATGCAATTACTTTGGGCAACAGTACGTCACTGAAACAGGACGACAATTATCAACACGGATTCATGAACACGATCTGGCTATCAAGAGACACGACCAATTTTCTTTGATCTCTGTCTACTGGGATAAAACCAGACACACCCTCAACTCAAGCACCGCGGAAGTCCTTAGTCAGGCAAATACCAGGCACGCAAGAGAATTTCCCGAGGTTTGGTACTCATCGGTCGGGTCGATAAACAAACACATCGAGCTGGACAATATCCATGAGCCATTGCGAACCGGGGGCTTGAGGAGATGTAAACACCGTAAAACTCAAATGTCAGCAAACGCGAACGGGGCAACTGGAAGGGATAGGACAGGTGTTCAAAACGGGACAATGAATAATCAATCGGATGGAATTCCAAAGGCGAAGAAGTGGCTCACGCGATCGAAAAGTAAGGGCCAACCAATCAGATTCGAGGTCAAAGTGTAACAGCTACAGGAAGCAGCCAATCAGACCCCAGATCAAATTCTTAAGAGATGCAGGAAATAACCAATCGGGCCTCGGGTCAAAGTTCAAGTGCAACAAAAAGCAGCCAATGGCAATTTAAATCAAAGATCAGAACGACAGAAAGTAACCAATCGGGATTCAGTTCGGAAGGTCAACTCATTCCAGTATATAAGTGCAGGCAAACATAACACTTCACCAAACCCAACGCACAAGCATACACGCTGAAACACTTACGCATTAATGATGACACTTTGTTTGGTGATGAAACGTTGGCAATCTAAATGTCAAGCTCGGCGAACATCCTGATACCTAAATCCTCAGCAGGAGTTACGTACAACACTACCACTGTTTCAAACTATTAACAACAAAAATTTCTATTATAACGCACTGAAAAACGCATGGATGACAAAACATTCGCACCTTGGTTATATTTCTTGTCAATTTTTCGACGAGCACACGTGTGAATTTGGGCATATCAACAGCCGGTGATTTACTCCTCTCTCGAACATTTTTTTCAACTTCTGTTTCATCAACCTTGGCAGAGTTAGACGCTATCTTAGTTGATGGTTGATTTTTCTGAGTAGCTGCAGGCCTTTCTTCCAGGGTGTTGACGACAGCCAATGTTGTTTGTGCTTCCGAAGCCGCGTTAGCTTTTACCGAATCCTTAGGTGTGGGCGAGGTCGGTGCCCGTCCACTGGTTACTAGGCGAGTTGATTCGCTAGCCTTGACACCACTCACGGTTGACGCAGAAGTCTTCTTTGCTTGCTCTCGAGTTGATTTGTGAGTAGGATTTGGAGCAGAATCCGTTTTTGTAGAGTGATCAGATGATCGACTGACAGGCTTCGGACGATCTGCAGGCTTAGCATCTGTTTTTGACAAGTGTGAGAAATCGTAACTGTCTCAGAAGACACGAAATCAAATTGCCAAGAGAAAACAAAACTGAGATTGAAAATTGTGTTCAAATACAGCTTACTACCAGTTGGTGAATCGGTTTAACAGTCCGGTAGTTCTCAGCGTGTCGCAAGCACGAGAACTATGCCAAAAAGGCATGAGTATATGCAACCCCAAAAAAATGACAATTATAAATAAGTCTTCTCTAGAATTACAACTTAACAAATCGTTTCACGTAACACGGTTGTCATAGTCAATGCATGCACACCGAGAAATCACGTTGAATCAAACACCAATGGAAACCACTTATAGATTAAATTCGAAGTCATTCACAAATGAGCACCGTGGGACAGATATTTCAAGCATCCACAATCTTTC
>JTDE01002414.1:0-14500 GCA_014338405.1 Paragonimus skrjabini miyazakii
GCGATGATATGCACTACTGACGAACTCTAATGAGAGCGAAACTCGAGTCTAGTGCTTCTTTTCGAAAGGGGCCGACTGCAAAGTCTATGGGGATGCGACAGCTGCGATCAATTGTGGGTGATGTTCAACTTGAAAATGAAACTTCTTCGTTTGTTAGCTTTAGCATAACCAACTGGCTACTTTAATGTAGACAGTAGCCATTTTTAACTCATAATATCCAACGAGGTCGGCAATTCTCATAGTGTCACGCTTTCGTAGATTAGATGAGAGCAAAAATGCATGAAACGTGCTTTGTTGTTTTATTGTAAGTTATATCAGACTATTCTAAGTAAACACGTAGTGTTCTGTTCATAGTGGTCGCATTGCTAGCAGCAACACTCCAGATTTCAGAATACGCATATTATTTCACCAGATATTCTGGTTTATGCTCTCTCACAAAATCATGTTCTTCTTCACGTGACGTCTTCTAACAATATGTTCAACGATTTATTTACATAACCATTTCTGGTCAGGATACTTTACTTGACACTCCGATTTAGTGACACGGTCCAGCCTTCTCAAGTCAGGAGCTTTCAAATAACATTGTTATCAACCGTAAACACATGAATTTTATGAGATGAGTTCATTTCATGTACTGTGTTCTTTTACAAACATACAACACTTACAAACAAAACAGTCGGGCGATTAGCTAAATTTTGTTCATATTGGAGTCCATACATTGTGCATACTCTCGTCATAACTTGAATTTGTACTCCGACCACGCTTTCACAAGGTGACTGTGTTGACTGTTGTGCCATTAACCTCAGGTCAAACGTGACCAAATTACCGTATTCAAAAGCTCACCTACAATCGGTTGTGAATATTGCTTAGGTCACCCCACAGCTTCGAGAGGAGACGCACTAACTGCCCCGCTAACTTTAATTGATGACCTCATGACTATGCCTTATTTTCAGACTAAAATCACAAAATTTGTTGGACTTGTTCAGCCACATTTCAATTACCGGTAAGTAGTAGGGGGTTCCTAGTTGATTCGGATTGCACGTCACATACAGCTGATTGCTTCACCTTGGCTAAGAAACCTTGACGGATATAAAGTAACTGTTAAATCTTTTGGCACAAAGGGAGGCCTTTGGACTTGTGACTGATACGACCTCAACCAGCATGAGCAAATTAACGCGGCTCCACGTAGTGATTACGAGAAACTGTGCTGTTATCTGTGCTGTTATCTGTGCTTTGTAACTGGTGTTCAGCAAGGCTGACCCTCGGTCGACTGACGAACGGTTAGTGTTTGGTTGCCTGATCGATTAGCTTACCCAGTTTACAAGGATCTACTCTGTTCCTTTCTGCAAATGTTTGTTTGCTGTTAATGACATGCCTCTTGTGTCCACAATGAAAAACAGTTGGGCAGCACTATAGGCCTTAAGTAATCCCAATTCATGATTGCGTTTGAACATAAAAATCAAGTTTTTACCTTCGTGTGGTAATCCAGTCAACACCGTTGTTTACATCGTAGTCTGGGAACCCTGCTGGAAATGCACTTAACAATGTAGCAGGATAAACGGTTCATGAGATTCGTTTGAGGTCACCAAGTTATCAATAGTCCCAAGTTCCCCATATTGCAAAGGTTACTGGCTTCATAATGTAGTGATCCGTAGAACCTGTCAGAGTGTCATTTGCGTACCTCTAATACAGGGCGATTTGAATAGTTGCATCTAAGGTTTTTGCAACCTATAACTATACACTCACAAATGGCCCGGTAGACTTTGCATTGCGATTAGGTCAACTCGTCTACAACTATAAAGGTTGGTGTATAACCTAACACCCTGTTTCCACAATAAATAAAATCTTCGTGGATCAGACTTTGTATACCAGTGTAAGAGGAGCTCACCAAAATACAATCGCACACAAAAACTGATCACTTCACCTAAGGGAATTTTTGTAAAAAGACGAATGAACGTCAGATAAACACACCATTGCTTGGGATACACAAATGGCTCCCAGGACTGGCAAGAGTTTGTAAATATCCCGCAGATTTCGGTTTTGTCAAACAGTTGCTTAGATTGTGATAGTTGATACGTTCGTTCAATTAAGAATCGACCAAAATACCATGCCTCTTTTAATAACTTTTTGTTCTACTAAGCAGAAGAATCTGAAGTCTTTGGTTTTAACGCTTTAAGATGTGCAAATACATATCTTGAGGTTCTTTTATAGTTAAATAAAACTGATACTGTCATATCATCACATGTTTGCGTTCTTCCGTTTAACATTAGAGGGGAGTGATGACGACCAGAGTCGTTGATACACGGTTGCTACTATCTGCATAATTTACAGACAATCGGCCCAGTTCGTTTCACGGTGAATTACGTGAAACCGTGCATTAGTGCCACAAGCGTTTAAGGAAAACATCAGTTAGTTGAGTTATAGCTTGTTTACATCCAGCTAGTGTGGATAAACACAGCCCACCTAGGGCTGCCAATTTGCACTGACTACAGCCGTAAGGGCTGAAAGTGGTGTTTGTAATGCCTCTGGACGCTAATCCTCAAATCGACACTCCACGACCGCTTTCATCCTGATTTGAACTCAACAGGTAGAAATAGTCTGAATATTAAATCGAACCGGCTACCCTTCACATTACGAGCCAATGCTAAATCCGCTCGGCCACCAGGTCTGTGAGCACCGCTCTTGATGGGCTAATTCTTATATACTTGAGTTACAGCTAGTTTACACCCCGTTAGTATGCATGGACAAAGTTCACCTCGGATTACCAGTTTCCAGAGTCCAAACAAGGACGAAACCGGTTGTGGAGTGTCGGTTTGTGGTTGAACATTGAGTTTACCACTCACTGTTTTGTACGGTCCGATCAGACAATGCAGAACCAATGCGGAGAACGACACATCTGACTCAGCCACACTGATACAAAACATTGTAACAGTAACGGGGAATGAGGTGGTCTATCTGATGCTTGTAGTTGGAAAGTTAGAAAAAAGGAACGTACTGACCCACGTTAGTGTGCACACCATGTGGACGTATTTGGTCGTCCTAATCAGCTGATAAACTACGAGGATCATACATTCGCCAGAGAACATTAAAACATTTATTATTGTCTTGTTGAATTTAAATAAAACCATGTTTTAAAGGACATATCATACAATGATGTCGGGATTACCGTTTCGTAATTTTAGAGCACACGTGAACAAACAACTAATTTTAAGCATTGGAATAACTATTTGTACATAGCTATCGTGAACAAAAAGATCGAATAGACAGCGGAGAAAAATATAGGGAATGACGATCAAAAATGATAAAACATTGGACTAACGGATTACACAGATTGGTGCAGCATTTGAACATGTTGCTTTCTAAGACAGATTTTTATAAAGCATAGGACGTATACATTTAGGGTGTATGCTACCAGGAGTGAGCAACCTGATAAATACATAGGAAATCAATGAATGTCTTTTGCAACAGTGTAGAGTACACAGTACCTCAATTTCATGTAACCGTGAAAAAACAGCTGAGTCCGATCGCTCGGTTTGAGGTGATGCTGACAAAGAAAAGCTCAGCAAGGCCTATAAAATCATAGGATTATACGACATACAGAGCGGTGAAACGTGATCTACTTGCTCTAATGCAAAAAGTTGACTATATTTCTCGTACCTCATTGTTCATATGAGTGCCGAAGTAGCTAAAATGTGAGTTACAGAGAGAGAACGAACATACAACTGATTGTTCGAACAGCATATGCTGGGACGTTTTGAAACAAAGGTAGAAGTTCCAGACGTTTGAACGAGACTGTAGTTCTTTGGGGTTACTGCAAACGTACCCTTCAAACTGTTGTGTCTCCAACTATTAGACAGAAAACCCTCCCGTGGATTCAAAGCCAAGTTATTTCTACGTTACCAGAATTTTGGCAGTTGTTAGATTTTGTCGGAATATGACTTGCCATTTCTGATCGTCTGATTCCAACGCGTGTTGTTGGATCCTTCTGTCAGATCCATTCATTCGTTACTTCCGTGCTGAAGACCATTGTTCTGATGCATAAAAACAGTTGTGTTCTCATGTATCCTTAGAATGCGCACAAGGTCACTGCATTACATCTAAATTGGCTGACTTCTTCACGTTGTTCTATTCAAGTTAGGCTGTTAACAAACAGTTTGGCAAATCACTTAATTTTGAAGAGACAAAGTTGCAACAAACCTGGGGTTCAGTCATATTCGAACCAAGATTCGAATACTAGCTCTCTATCCACTGAGCTAGAAAACCACGCCGGCAGCCTAAACTCAATTTTCCACTTAACCCTCTGTATCATATGGAATCCACAAAATGATTCAGTGGATGGACTGTCCACGCAAGACTTTTCAAGCTCCGGTTTTTCGCAAATTGGTCTCTTTCAACTTATCATGTCTACCACACTACTCACTAAACAAAAACTATGTTTACTTCCCGATTGATTTGTTCACTCTGTTTTATAAAGCCATCTATCTTGACTAAGTTAACGACACATCAACATTGTCCGTTAAGATTAACATTTTCAAACCATCTATCATATCTCCCACGACTCTTCTATTATAGCCGTTAATTGACTCAACATCCCTTCACCTCAAATTGGTATCTTCTGATTATTTACTTTTCCCCTATTCTATCTTATAACAAATTATTCTCAGTGCTAACGTTATGCTGAAGAGTACTCGAAGTCTCCTTCAAATGCAGGAGCAAACTTATGACGACTGCCATCAGAGATCTAAAGTGATTGATCAAAGAACCCCAGAACTATTGCATTGGATCTAACTTTTCTCTCAGCATCTAATTCTTATCTCACATACCTCCTGACCCTAAATGCGGTGCATAAGACGACGCTTAAATTACTGGAAACCTCAGCGAAAAAAACATCACCAGGTGACTCCAGCTCCTCAAAGCACGGCGAGCATTCTTCCAGGCACAGATCAAAGTCGGTAAACTAGGAACTTCCCACCGTCACTCGTGTATGTCTCTCAACAAGAGAGATTCACTAGATTGGTAAATATACTCACCAAACTTCCTCGTCCACCGATCTCTGTAACAGATCTTTAGCCAGACATTACAGCAACTGGCCTAAAATCCTCCATTAGGCGGATAGATCGTCTTCAGTAGGAATTTGCGGATGAATGTGGGAAGAAACAACTTTGGAGCATACATAACCACTTGGGACTGCACAACTCCTCCTTCATGATATCATCCCACAAGTGGCTCCGAAATGCAAACAGCATTTTCTACAACTTTTATATCCACGCAATCAAAGTAAGCGTTAGTGTGTTACTTACAAAGTGTCGGCACCCCCGAGGGAGACTATCGCCCTGAAAACCATCGGATGTCGCTGTGTACCCAGCCACGAATCCATCTCACACGTACTGCAGTTGAATCCCATCACTCATGAGGATGTGGTCCGACAGTATACCGACACCGTCTTATCTATCGTTATGAATCTATGATCAAAACACACTTGCTTCTTGACAGATCAGCGCATCCTTCTGAGGATTTATTCATTGAACACGAACCAACACTTTTCAATAATGATGTCGTGTTCATAGCGCACAGGACATGGCCGTCTATGATCTTTAGTGAATGCATACAATGGCTGTAGCGGGAATCAAAGTTATAAGTACTTAGAAACACAAACACCAATGAAAAGCTTTCAACGCGATTGGAAACTACTATCTACATATAATTTAAACTGAACAAACTAGGATTCATTCAGTCCGATTCCTATTGAACCCTATGATCCCTACGAGATTCTAAACTGAAGTTGAGTAAACTGTATTTCACCTGTAACAGAACTCACGTGAGAAAACTTACTAGGAACTCCGAAAGTAACCTCTGTAACCAATCCGGAAATCCCATCACCTGTCAATAACTTGACGTCACTGTATGTGCAGGTTTTATCAAAATTTCGCTTTCCACAGTTTCACTCAATCCACTGACATAAAATTCCACCACATGACAACCTGTACGACTCAGGAATCCGAACAGTAAACTGTACACTGGTGAGCAGTAAGGATTTCGGTTCATATAATTTTAGCATCACTCGCATTTGATGGCGGCCGTCGGATTTTCATAAACATGTCAGTTAACCCGCTTAGGTAAGAAACACTAGACTAGGGTTTCACTCCTATTAAAATCTGCCAGTAGTGCATACCCTTGTCATAAATGGGACCTGGACTTCGGCCACAATTTTATGCAGGAGTCGTGCTGGCGGCCGCGTCACTGACTTCACATTAAACACTACCAATCTGAATATTAAACACAGGTGAATATGGGTGAGAGTTTGCGTATGATGCTTCGGTCCTACCTGGCATGAGGTCAGTGGCGCAGTGGTCAGCAAGATTGCATCGTGAAAGCGTGGCAGAAGTTCTAGTCCCGTCCGTGCTAAGGATATATACGATATCGCAACCCTTATAAGAGGCAGATTCGAGTCTACTGCTTTTGACTAGCCATTTTTCAGCGCACAATGGTGGTGAGTACAGGCAAATTGCAATTGACAGTATACAACCTGTTTCGATTGTATTCCACATATTCGTTAGATTGGCTTGTACGATTCGGTCTGATTGATCGGATGGTTTTACTCGATCAAATATGTAGCGATCGCAGACGAACAGGGCCTTATCGATCCTCCACACTTGACAAAGACGCTGGAATTGTTCTCTTAGATAAAACCGATTACTTGAGTAAAATTAATGCATTATTGGAAGATAAAACCAAATGTGTTAGCGTACAAAACGAGAAGGACAAAAACGATAGTCATTGAGAAGTCACTAACAAAAACACTTAGATGTATGAAGCAGAAGGGCCTGATAGATTCTGCAACTTTTGAAAGAATTAGACCAGTAGACAGTGTAATTCCTAGACTCTACGGGTTACCCAAGATACATAAAAACGGTGTACCACTACGACCAATTTTAGATGTATGCAATTCTTCGTATCACGCAACGGGAAAATGGCTTGCCACACTGTTAGAGCGATTTAGAAGAAAACTGGCGATTCATAGATTGAGGGATTCCTTCGAATTTGTTGAAGTAGTAAAGCAGCTGAGCGTACTAGGCAAGAGTTTATTCTCGTTTGCCGTCACATCGCTCTTCACCAATATCCCACTCAGTGAAACGATTGAGTTTCTCGGACAGTATATTGAAAGTAATAATATCAACGTGGGAATACCAGTAGAAGAACTACGGCAGTTGCTATGTTTGCTGCACGTACAACGTTCGGTTTAAGTTCTCCGGCAAGATATACCGTCAAAAGGACGGGGTAGCAATGGGGTCACCACTAGGTCCATTGTTAGCTGATATCTTTATGGCAAAGCTAGAATGTAGCTTATTAGCTGATCAAATAAAATCACTTACTCTTTACAAGCGTTATGTTGACGATATCATCTGTGTGGCAGATAAATCTAAAAGTCTCAGTGAGATACTGACTCATTTCAATTCTGTGCATAAGAATATTCATTTTACCCTAGAACCCGAATCAGCCGCAGGTGTAGCGTTCCTAGACATGCTCATGTCTCGTCGCGAGGATGGCACGATACAAAGGAAGGTGTACCGTAAGGCAACTTCGACGGACCAGTATACAAACTTCAACAGTTTTGTGTCACCAAAACAAAAGAGGAATCTAATCCGATGTCTGATAGACAGGGCCACGAAAATATGCTCGAGTGACAGCATCGAAGAGGAAAGACAGCTTATATTTAATACACTCGTTGAAAATGGCTATCCGGAGCCATTCATTCATAAAAATGTGCTAATAAGCGCTAAGAATGATAAACCACAAACTGCAGACAAAAAGTCTGTTTATATTTCCTTGCCCTTTAAGTCGAGTCAAATTATCTGATCAATCAGACCGAATCGTACAAGCCAATCTACCGAATATGTGGGATACAATCGAAACAGGTCAAAGGTCGTATACTGTCAATTGCAGAGGCCATTGCAATTCGCCTATACTCACTTCCACTGCTTTTATTCGAAAGGGACCGACTGTAATGAGATTGGACTGGAGCGGTTTCTTGATTAGAGTAGGTTCACTCAATCGGGGTTCGCGCACAAGCTGTTACAGGTGGAATTATGGTCAAACTGGCACCAACCAATCATAGACGGTGATCAGTTGCTGTTGACTGCGTATCTGATTGAAACAACCGAGTTGCTAGATGTATGGTCGTGGAACAGCACAGCAGCAAACTGGCTAATCAAAACGTGAGAATGTCTGTTGTTTAATAGCGATCGTAAATACTGTTGTTCCTCTGTAAAAAAGTGTTTTTCCAGTAAAGTGAAATTGCTTAGTGCCGCTTAGATTCCTGTTCCCGATTGGGCAGCTGAGTGCGCGACACCGACTGAAGTGTCTATGGTACTGGAGCAGTCCAGCATAATGATATTGAGCCTACTTCTCACTATCGAACGATGTGGGACAATGAACACAAAGATTCAGCGCGTCGACCCGGCATATTATTATTATTCATTAAAAATAGAATGTGCCGAAAAAAACGTCGAGCCAACAAAGTAGAGAGCGGGTTGTGTTTTAGCTCCGGGACGGAAATTACAAATCAGTAAGATGACTGGGGCAAATACATGTAGAAAAGTGAATTCACAAAAGGTATACGGTGAAGCGCGACTGTGAACAAAAGTTAGTTATTACTGTCGCTGTAATGAAAATGTGACAGCCCTGATCAGTCGTGAGTGATGTTCAAGCGATATTAAATTCATTTAACAAAGAAGGCTAATTTGATCGACCAATGCAATATTCTATACGATTATGTTTGTTACAAACCGTCTTCTTAGTTTAGTACGACTTACACGGACATTTTGTTGCTATAGCAAGCCCCACAAAACACACCTGATTACCTCATGCCGGTCAGTGAACATACTTAACCATTTTCTACAGAGCGACGCTTTTAACTTTGTGTGTCTGTCTTTGTACCCCCCTGACTTTCTTTGCTATCTGGGCATAATGGTCAGGCTTGCGTGCCGTTTCGATTCCGCGATCTATGATGATTAGGATTTCGGCCCTTGCAGGTTCAACCATGTCAGGCAGGCCATCGGAGAGCAGGCCCACAAAAAGCAGTTTCTCCCGTTTCGCTTACAGTCAATGGTGCCAGTGCGTTGTGTCGTTTTATTTGACGTGTTTATCATCACACTGCGTAAGTAATCTGTGGTGTGTTTTCAAGTGTGTTCCCACAGCTCGGTGAATTATTTTGCGATACGGAGGTCGCACCGATATGGTCATTGGTACCTGGTGGGCCAGTAGGCAGAGAATGGATGAACTGCAGGCTCTGGTTTTCCAGGTTGGGAGTTTAGATGAGGCCGGTCCTGTATCCCAGAAAAATGATGTTCGTTTGAGCCCACTGCTATCCATCAGCTGCTTTGCGGTACAGGGTTTTGAGCCGAATGATTTGATTGAGGGCATCAATCTTTCTGCTCTGTAAATCTGGTGGTCCTGTCAGTATCCGAAACTCACATAACTAATGACAGCATAACAAGAACCAACCGAGGTATTGTGTTGGCTGTGGCGCAATATAAACCAGGTCATTCTATCTGCTGTTTCCGGCAGGGTGGATAGGCGAAAATATGCCACTACTAATCCATCCCTCATCGACCTCTGTATTATGAATTGCGGAATAGCCATCACTCGGACATTTTCAGTAACACAATATCCAACCTGAGACAGGCCACTAGATGCAGGACATTATCCACTAGGACATGGAATGTTTGATGCAGCACCGGACAGTCAGAACGCTGCACCTAACTGGTCGTGAAAGAACTGAACAGCTATGGCTTCGATGTCAGAGCCCTAAATGAAACGAGGCTTGCAAATCAAGTAATATTTCGGAGGGCATATGCTGGTACACCTCTCAGCAGAAGGTCATTAGGAGCAGGGTATTTGTTTCAAAGTCGTCAAGTGCATCAATTACTTGACGATAGGCAAACCACACAGCATCAGCCCACGAATACTGTTCATGTGCCTGCGGCCCGATCGAAGTAAATGTGCCACATTTCTTAGTGTTTGTGGTCCAACTGTGCGTCACAGTGATGATAAAAGGACCGGTTCTGTAATAAGCTGTTCGTCACAATCCGCTTGACAATAGTGCGAAACCAACTGTTCGTTCTAGGTGAGTTGAATGCGCGAGTTGGCGCGATTCCGTAACCTGGCCGGGAATCCTTGAACCCCGCGAAATTGGTGCATTCAGTGACAACGGCAATCGTTTGCTCCACTTGTGTGCCAATCAACAGTTGGATACCACAATCTTTTGATTCCAACTGGATGCGATCGATATTACAACGTGGACTCACTCATGAAGCGGCCATCACCGCTTGTTTGACTACGTAATTGCGCGACTGGTCGACAGTTGAGAAGTGCGTACCACGTGGATGATACGAGGGGCTGAATGTAGTACGAACATGGACAGCAACCATCGAAGTGATAATTATTCAACATCAGAGGCGTCCGGACTAGTTCAGCGACAACAACGCAGCTATCTCCAACGTAATATGAGGGAAGAATGAAATTTCTATTGCTTGCACGCTAGATCCAAGTAAAGAGGTCATAAGAGCCACGTTCTGGAGTGTTCGCCGTCGACCCGCCGAATGTCTTCATGGAATCAAGGGCGACTAGTGGATAAAGCAAGTTGAACTGACGCAGTACTACGATAACCACCGACAACACGATGAGTCCTACAATTTGTCTCAGGCTATTTTGTACCCGTTAGTCCAGTCTACTTAGGCAGTTAATGAGGGAGATTCTGACGTTTCGTGTTCACAACTGAAAGATATCATGAGTGTCAGGTGAATGCACTTTGGTAGCCTACTAAACCGCACTGTTGAAGTTGACTGGATGACCGTGAATATCCTCCCGCAGCAAGCTGTTAAAGCTTCACCTGTTCTCTCCCAGGATTTAGCATAAGTGCAAACAGCTGTGAAGTGAAAAAGCTGCGGCTAAAAAGGAATTGCCAAGAGAACTTCCGAGGAATTCTGAACCACATTTCGAACGCTTTTTTCTGCTGTTGGTTCACTCCATCTACCGGCAGGAAGCCGCCTCTTCCTAGGGCTCAAAGATGCCCTGATCGAACCTGTGTTTAAAGTAAGAATAGCAAGCATTGCACTGACTTTGATAGGAACATCAGTCTGCTAAGCTGCTTTGGGATGTTTTCAGGAAGAATCTTTCTGAACCAACTGAATGCGGACGTTTTGGAGGCCACTGTTACTGAAGTGCAGTGTGAGTTTTGGTCGAGTCGTAGGACGGTCGGTAAGGTGTTTGCTGCTCGATAGATCCAGAAGAACGCAACGAGCCTCTGTATGCTATTTTCCTGGATTTCAGCAAGGCGTTTGATTCTGTGAGTCTTGAGGTAATATGGATAGTGTTTGGTAAGTTTGATTATAAAAGTAAGCTCGTCAATTTGATTAGAATGTTGCATGTTGGTATGAAGGCGAACGTACAATCGTGTGGATCGACCTCCGATGATTTTAACACTGTTGCTGACGTGAAGTGAGGTTTTGTCTTAGACCTAACTCCGTTTAATTTACTTTTTACTGATAGTTACTCTTCATATCTTGGAGGACTGTGTTGACGTTGAATATCGCATTGATGGCTGTCTGCTGAATATTTGGGGTTTCGGCACCTCAACGCACGTACTTCAGTGATGCACACACTTCTGTTTGCAGGTGATAGTGAACTTGTTGCACAGAGCAAAGAGGGACTTGATCAACTGGTCACGTTTTTCGTGACTGCGGCAAACAAGTTTGGTTTGGATATTAACGCAAGTAAAACATTCTCTTTATCTCAGAATTCTCTGGATGGAGGTGCTATGTCTGCATCTGGAATCTACAGTAGTGGAGACAGGCTTCTGCTAATTGGGTAGCAATCCGTCGACAGATCAGTCTGTGAACCGCAGGTTGCCGACACGCATGGCTTAGGTTAGTGCTGCTTTCGAACGTCTCGAATAATGTGTCCCAAAAATCTACAGCCTGTGAATGGAAACGAAGTTGTTTGTCTACCGCTTGATGGTGCTATCTACATTGTTGTGCGGCAACGAAACTTGGACACTGTATCGAAGGAATGTGCTATATCTGAGTCGTTTCCATCTGCAATGTCTAAGAAGCTTCTTGAGTATTCGGTGGTGGGACACAGTCCCGAACACTGAGATACTGGGGTAAGCGGAAATTGATGAGATAAAAATCATGCTGATGTTCAGTCCTATCCGGCGACTAGGTAACATACTTCGGCTGGACGATGACGGTATTCCAAAGGAATTGCTGTAGGGACAACTGAAATCTGACAAGCGAAATCCTGGTGGTCAAAAACCGCGATAACAAGATGTTATCCAAGTAAGTCTTTCGTCCTGTAAGATCCATTTTGGACAGACTTAGGAGGACTTTGCTTTGAACCGGACATTGTAAAGAAATGCAGTCTGGACTGTCATCCGAAATGTAAGTGAGCGATATTTACCCGGCTGTGAGCTGAACCGCGCGGTACGTAAGGGTACCATCGATACCTTAGGTCGTGAAGAAAAAACTATATAGTGTTGCGATGAGTGCAGCCACGAATGCGTTGGCCTCCTCGGACTAGTTGGTCAGCAACGTACTTATAATACACCGTCGGTGAAGAAACAAAGAGTACGTTGGGCTCATCTAAGTTGTGACGGTTATATCCGATTTTTCGTTTGTATCAACCTACGACCGCCGTTGCCTGGTAAGTCATCCGCTCTCCTTTTGAGAAACCTTGAGGTCTGTGGCCTTCCACCTTTTCTTTTGTTCAGCTTTGTTAGTGCATTGTATGATGAGTGCACTTTAGTTTTTCGGTCCAATTGTTCACCTTTGTTTCTTTTCTTTCTCCTATTTAGGGTATAATAGAATATAGTTCTATCTGGAACTACCTCTTGCCTTATATTTTCAGCACTTTTCTTCCCAGTTTAAATGCTACCATTTATTTTACTAATCAGTCAGTTGGCTAAATAATGTTGACCGGCTGGACATAAACGCCTCCTGGTTTATTCCGTCGGATTTACGTTTGATAATTGCTATGTGAGTGGAATCACAAGTGGTTCAGCAAAATCCACTAGTAGTGAGTGTTATGCGCAGGCGTTCTTTGACTTCGGTCGCTGTGATAGGTTAATCCGAAACGCATGCCACCAGCTGTGTGTACACCCTGATTAAAATGCACAATCTCGTGAACTGATAACAACCACATATAGGTAAGTTCAACGGTAGCCTAGCGTATAGTCGAACAACACTTTCAACACCTACCCACAAAAACATTCCAGTTAGGTATGATTGACATTGGAACCCCTCCCCACCCCGAGATTCGTGGATCGCAGCCAAGATATTTGCGACTAATTCTTAATGAACATGACAGAAACACAAGAACTCAAGCTAAAGGTCACGTGAAAGGCCAAGCTCTATAGAGTAAACAAAAATCAACTTCAGTTATCGCAATCGATTGGATTTAGCTCGATCCAGAGCGGATAATCGCAATGACTCATCGTATCTGGTGTACAGGTCAAAACCGTATGCCAAAGATTTACACATAATTTGTAGTGTGTTTTAAAAAATTGTTATGTTTAGGATTTAGCTGGATTGGGTGTGCCGTCACTCATGCCTGTTGTTGTTGTTGTTGTTGTTGTTGTTGTTGTTGTTGTTATTGTTGTTGTGGGCAATGAAGCGAAGAAGGCGACGTTCCGAAGTATCCGCCATCAACTGGCCGAGCGTGTTCGCGGAATCAAGGACAATTGGTGGATGAAGCAGGGCGAGCGGATGCAGGGCTTCTCAGATCGTCGACAACATAGGGAGTTCTACGTTTCGCTCGAAGCGATATTCGGTCCATCTATTCAGTCCATTAAAGCACTGGTAGACGTGGACACCGGCTGTTCGTGCACCCAGCCAGAGGACATCATTAAGGTCTGACGCAAACACTTTGGTAGCCTACTAAATCGCCCTGCTACCGTTGATTGGGTGACCGTAAACAGCCTGCCGCAACAGGCCATCAAGCCTTTGCTTGTTCTCGCTCCTGATTTACTGGAATTGCAGAGAGTGTTTGGTCAACTTCGCAACGGTAAGGCTGCAGGTGAAGATGGATTGCCAGACGAAATCCTGAAGAACGGCGGACCGGCGATGGAACGTGCACTGCTCTAGCTGGTTCACTCCAACTGGGAGCACGAGGAGATGCCACAGGATTTCAAGGATGCTGTGACAGTACCTTTATTTAAAGGTAAAGGTAACAAGCAATGCCCCGACAGCTATCGGACCATCTGTATGCTGAGCTGCGTAAGCGAGTTGCTTGCCAGAATCCTTCTGAACCGGCTGGAGCAGTGATGTATTAGGGGCCAATGTTCCTGAGGAGTAATGTGGATTCCAGGTGAATCGGAGTATGATCGACTTGGTGTTCGCCGCTCGACAGCTTCAGGAGAAGTGCTGAGGACGGAACCAGTATGCTCACTTGCTAGACTTCAACAAGGCTTTTGAGTCCGTGAGCCGCGAGGCGCTGTAGACGG
>JTDE01002414.1:15682-78434 GCA_014338405.1 Paragonimus skrjabini miyazakii
CGTTGCGATGTGTGCGGCCGCGAATGCGCTGGCTGTTTGGGATTAGTTGGTCACCAACGTATTCATAATGCACCGTCGGCGAAGAGTCGACAAGTACGTTAGACCCATGTATGTCATATCAATATATCCATTCTGTTTTTGTTAATTATTGCATCGATTAAGACTATGATCTTTAGGCAACTAATCCACTCCTCTTTTCAGAAACTTGGGTGTCTGCGATCTTTTACCTATAATTTTCTTGAGCTTTGCTGGTGTACTGAATGATGAATCGTCTGTCTGATCATTTTGTAGTTCAACTTTGAACTTTGTTTTTCAATTTTATCCTCTCCGGACTGCACTAACATGCACTCGTATACTGAAATGCTTATTGTATTACATTTTACATATCTTCCTTGTCAGTTTAGATCTTGTCATTGCAGTCTCTCTCACTGTTTATTTTCCGAGAGATAAGGGTTTCCTTTTCGTGCTAGCCATTCAATTGGCTAACCAGCATTGGCCGGCTGGACAAGAAGGCCTCACTCACACACCTACTGGTCTTATTCCCTCGGGTTTACACCGGATACGTAGTGTGTGAGTGGAACCGCAAGTGATGCGGCGCAAGCCACTTGGAGTGATGGTTTAAAGCGCAGGCGTCCTTTGGCCTCGGTCACTGTGACAGGCCAACCCGTTTCCGATGCCGACAACATAGGTTAATGACCTGATTACGAAAGGATGATATTTTAGCACGATAACCAACAACAGTAGCTGTTAACGTTGAAAACAGCACTTGAATCGTGTTAGAATATTCAGCCACAAGAAAACCAAACGTAACTCAAAACCTCCCCCATGAAAAGTAATATGATGCCAGTGGATCACAGTGGCCGAAGCGCATTGGGGTGATAGAATAGAAGGATGTAATCCAGATAAAACACACATTTCCATTTCGACTAACGCAGCTATGTTTCAGCTGTGTACAGAGCGGTCGCTGACCTGGCTAGGTTAGAACGATTATGAGTGTAAACCTCCAGAACATTTGCGGCTTCCGTGCGACATACTGCTCTCACTTCCTTAGAGGTTAAGTTTGATAATATTGTACTCTAAACATCGTTTGCAATGTTTCGATCTTGAATTTGATGTAAGAGGGGGTATTTCTGCTTAAAATATGAACAGTACATGATTATCAGACACTAAGCAGTTTGATTAAATTTCGGTTCATTTACTTTAGACTGATAAGTCCTGATAAGGCCAGTAAAACGGATTAACAATTCCGTGTACTTGAGTGAGGTGGTCAACGGTCCTGTAAATGTGATATCACGTCATATCGTTGGACAAACTCTTACCCTGAAAGTATACAACACTGCGACTTGCACTGGACGAAATGGCAGGAACGAATGGACTCTCGTTTGAAGGCGTAATGCGTACATTACGGCACCACAGGTGAACTGTAATCATTGTTAGACTGACAGAAGGGGAAAACAAATCAACAAGGTGTTTTACGGATCATCAAGTGGTTGAAATTACTGGCAACAAAACCGACCAAAAAAGGTCCGATAAACCTCCTGTAACATCTTATGAAATTGCTGTATTAATGATACATTTGTGTTATGATTTATGTATGCCACAGCACGAAATATTGGCTATAACCTTCTTCTGTGTGCAGAGACCACCTCGACGTTAAAGATACCATAATGCATTCACCATACGGGCCTGCACAGAAGTTTCCTACCAGGATTCTGTCTCACTTCGAAAGTAACGCAGTCGCAAGGTTGGACATAATTACAACTGTTATTTGAACGATTAATTGCAAAGGTTAGCTGTTAAACGTCTTGAAAACTCAGTTAGTCCGGTGACTCTGTGGTGGAGTTCCACTTATGTGCAATCCAACTAACCTGTAAGTCACACAATAGAGGATTAATCTTTCTGAACAGCTTTTATGGGGCACAAACCGGATAAAGTGTATTTTATTTATGAGGACCAAGTAGCAGGGTCATCACAAACCACATTTCTCAATCAAAAGTTAGATTGAGTTTTCAGTTATTTAAACTCAATTGAATCTACCTTAGGTTTTTTGTGAGCCAGTCAATTAATAACTGCGCGAAATCACACCTCATCATACCAAAGTCGTCTGTCAGACCCTACAAAAACAACTCTAAGAAACCGAAAACTCTGTATTCAAAAAGCTCAAAAACTTTAAACTTAAATACCCGACTTAACAACCCTTGAGTCTTGTTACATGCAATACTAAGAATCATTTCCAGCCCATCAATGAATCAAGTATATCTCCAAAAGCACAACAGTTCAAAATACAGCTGTAACGGGTCATCATTCTGTTGGTGTGAAACGGCTCCAGCAACTCTCTCGATAGATACAGTGCCAGAATTTCTGTACTGTCGAGTATGCTTAGAGTCATTTGTATAAAGCGTTTTCCAGAATACGTTTGTACAACATGTAAGACTTAGAGAATGCACTCGTAAAAGTTTAGACTAAGACCGAATATCACATTTCTGTGCAATACGCTTAGCAGAACGTCAAAAGGAGACAGGAGAATGATAAAGAGAGAAACGACATCACTAGCTTTTAGATTAAGCATTTCCAAATTTAAGTCAGAATCCTGATAAATTTTCAACCATTCGTCTTAACTAAAGCTGTCTCTGTTTTGGTAACACCTTATTAGGATAATTCCATTGATACCTTTCTATAATGCTGACCTCTATTGTGAGTAGTTTGCCAAGTTTCAACATCACAGATGCATTTCAGTGGCAACAATCCGGACAAAGATGCTCATTTTTCGCTAAGAGCTGTAGTTCAGTTCACAACTCACGCTGCGATGTTCCTGAATGCATTCGTCTATTAGTGTGTTACGGTAATTTTAAAGTCATTCCATTAAAAAAAAACAATAACAAGTAACCAATCGACTTGGACGTTAAGAAATGTTTAAAAAGCAACTCTTGTTAAACATCCCGCCGGAAACCTTTACTTCTCAAGATCAAACCAGAATGGGTCTATTAACAATTGAGTAACCAAGCGAGTATATCAGGTAAATCTGCTAATAACCCGTGCACAATTCCGATATTCCAAATTCGCCAGTATACACTTTCGTTTTCTAGAGGAAATTCCTGGTTCTCCGGGCACTTTGAATTTCGTGGTTCACCCAGACGTTCTGCCACTTCAATTGGATGTAGACAGTGATCTGACTTTGTTTCACTACACAGTCCAAGTATGAGTAGTGTTTGACCATTCCGCATGCAGTTAGTGACAGCGCTTAGCTCCGTTCTAATTTCATCCCATCTGTTATCATCTGTGACCCTTTCGTCACTCTTAGTTCTTTCCGTATTCACCACGTATATGATGGAATCTGAGTTGTTAACTGCTGTCTTAAGTTCTTGGACCAGCTGCCACACATGTCCTTCGCTTTGTTGGTCAATCAAACTGCTTCCCACCAGACGATTCCCTGCGTATGGCAGAAACTGGCGTTCTTTCTGCACTCGTGCATGGAACGTATTCAGTCGCAGGACTTTCTTCTGGTTTGGTACACGAAATGCCAGCCCTGAACCACTCCAGCCTGCATTGGATACGTTGACAAACAACTGGCTTTCGCGCTGAAACTGTCGACACTCGTTCAAATCAATCCAAGGCAGAATGGTTCGAAATAAAGCCTCCGTCAGTTCAGTTTGGTCAAGTCCTGGACCCAAGATGATGCTATGATGATGACGACTTCGGTGAGATGTGTTCGAGTGGATTCTCATGTTTTGTCCCAGTATGTAGTGGTTGAGTGCACGCTTTAGACAATACACGGAATGAGAGACATCGTACTCACGCGATTGAGGCTCTGAATTGTGCACAAAGGCTCCAAACCCACTTACGTTTAACCACCTCATTATGGACCGATCGAACCATTTTTCACGGAAGGCCTGTTGTTGAAAGGCTTTGAACCACAAGGTACTTTCCGTTGTGAGTAGTTTCCACAAGTGAGATACTTGTGCGCAATGTAATAGATCGCTTACATTCAGATGTGAAAATATTCGCAGCACTAATTCCGGTGGTAATTGTGTTATGGTTGCCATGGCTCGTAAAATATTCAACTATGCAAAATACAGTGAAAAAATGTCATTGCCTTGTGACCCTGAAAAGCCTGTACGTTATTGGTCCAGCAGATCCGTAGGCGGCACTCGTCAACAGCTAGTTGTATGAAAAGCCCAATGTAATTGGTACAGGCTTTTGCAAGTGTTGACATTTTTCGGTCCAACCTTTCACATAGAATTATTTGGTGTGAGTCCAGCCACGAGTCGATGGCTGTCAGTCAGTCTCATCAACTAAACTCACAGGATTCCAAAAACCTAATATCCACAACACTTAGATTGTCATATAACGTACACCGATCTTGGCGGATGCTCGAACTATGAACAGTTTGTAGGAATAAACAATTGAAGGAATAACACCGTTCCTTCGAAAGTATAAAAAAGATTTGTAGATTGGCTTCATTTCAAAATTACTTTGAATCTGCGGAAGTTTTAACATACAAATAAAAAATGATTACATCATTTACGAAAAGGAGGTCAGGTTTATACTTGCACACCTGGTTGCCTTGAGGTACAGGCCCAAAACCAATGAGTATAACTTCGCATCAGGTCATCCGTGTGACATGATGTCCAATGATATTCTTCGAGGAGGATACAACCAGCATAAGTTGACCTGCAAGAGAAATTCAAGGACTAGCTGTTTTGAATTGCGCATCACTCAAAATCGATCACAGAGTTTAGCTGTTGAACACAGGGCTGGTCATGGTGTTTCATGGCCAGTATTTCTGCAAACTGAGTGTGAGTCATAAACGTCTGCTCTTTGTTCAATTTAGATAATATGTGTAGTATTGGAAACCGTTGAAAAAGCCACATCGAATCATCCCTAGCAAGTGGCACCGTTAGCGTCGGTGCGGATATGACAAAGGATCAGTCACAACTGTTGTGTTCAATTGGACACAACAATAACAAAGCGTAAGATGTTCGGGTAAACATTCAGAAGTCCAAACCAAGTCAACTGGACAATGAACAAACGAATGTGAACGTAAAAATGATCAAAAATCATTGAGAGAGCCAATAGTGGGACGACTATCGGCTGACTGCTGCATTAGTTGGATGGTTTTCGCAGACAATGAAAGCATTGTGGAAGTGACAAATCATACGGAAGAACAAAAGCAGATGAAAGACGTGTGGACAGACAGGTTAAGCAATGACAAACAAACCAAGACAAACGGTGCCATGAATAAGGCAGCACCGTCCACCAGGAGTAACGGATTAGAAGCAGCAGGAAGTTGGGGGTGGAGCAGAGGTTGAACTGAAAATTGTCTGAAACAACTGGGTGCAAATCAAGTCAAATTATTACTACGCAACACACATCTAAAGAGATGAATTTTTGATGGTTACGCACATATCTTCAGGATATGCAAGAATATTAGCTAAGAGAGCTTGCGTCACAGAATAATACAAGCCAACATAAGTCTCATAGAAAGTCAAGTGAATAGCTACCATCGGTATTAAATGAGACGTATTGTTGATTCAGTTTTTTGGTTAATATAAGACTATGAAGGATGAGTTTACACGGAAGTCGAACTAAATTAGGAATAACGGGAGAATTGTAAGACCAAGTGAGTGTAAGTAAATACTTGTACCGGATTGTGGTGAAAGATATAATCTCACACTTAAACAAAATCGATTATCGAGGATGAGTTCTGTCAGACAAGGATTTTGCTGTAAAAATGTTTGAATACTGTAAACTTGTGAGAAACACCGCAACAAATTGTTCACCAGTGATAATATAACAATGTTGTGACTGTTCTAGGGATGTAACAAAAAGTATGAGAGCTTTGGACGACAAGTCAAGGAAAACAGCTGTTGGGCAAAACATCCAGTAAGAGGAGCAGTAGCATTGACAAATTCACTGATTAAGTGATTTTAAAAGCTGTGCATAAAATAACACGAATAACCGTGATTTATTCTCGCTCAAACTACGTCCAAGATACCCAACGGAAAAATGTTGAGGTAGTGGTTTATTATGTACAAAAAGGGATGTGTATGTACTGGAAAGTTTTCGTCATTAATTCTCATTTAAGTGAACACCATATTCCGCTACTATGTGTGTAGAACTTCGAATTCAAAAACATTCTAGCCAGATGCCAGCAGGAGCCAGTCCTTGTCAGTGTCCAGTTTTCGTCTGCCAAACGAAAGTGAATGTCTCCAACACTTAATCCGGTCGTGCTCTGCCCAGCAAGAGGCCTCCCCTATCTTTGTAACATAACAAGCAACCACAGCTAGTGCTGCATTTTGCTATTTGTGTAAAAACAACTGTTTTCCATCCTCACCGATATGCCTTTCAAGAATTACGGTGTAATGCTGGATCAGCACTCCGTGCATTTCAGCGCGATAGTTCGACGCAGAGTTGAATGACAAATCAACACGTAAGGTACGCATGATATCGAAGGATCATCCGCATGTAGTCATGGTTAAAATGAGTTGAATGAGCGATCATTTTATTGCTCAGTAATATAAACAGCAAACTAAAACAGCAACCTACCGGCTTTCACAAACTGTACTAAAGCGCTTACAGACAGACAAGTACACTGAAAGGTACTTCACTAGGGTGATCTCAACTTCTTGGCTGGGGTCCAAAAGAGAGTGAACACTGTCTGATATGGTGAAGAAAAGATATCAGTAACGCTGGTGTTACGAATCTTCGTGTGCATCGGTCTAATTTTGTTTATCCTTGTACATCTCTTAATTGATTGTTCTTCAAAATGCTTTTTCACAAATATTGTGGCACACTTGCTCCTTTACGTGATCATTTCATGTTACATATATATGCATATATATATATATGTATATATAGCAAGGCAGTGGATCTTGCCATACCTTGATACTAAACAGGTTGAATCAAAAAGTGTCCACAGCCCTACCTTATCAAGTAATGGTCTTGACGGTTAATTCATGGCAAGCTAAACTAATTTTTGAAGAGTATTCTCAGCCTTAATGAGCAGACATAATCTACTTTGTCAAAATCGCGATTTCTTTCTTTTTGAAAGATCGTTTATAACGTATGCTAGTTACTACTAACGCTAGCTCCAAATTATCCTTGGTAGGTTCTTTCAGTGGCAACCGTGTAGCTTCTTCAGATATTCCGTTATCATCTTTGTATCATAGAAGAAAAATAATCACTTCACTAGAGTTCAGCTACAGCCATACGATCGCGTAGGAATTTGTGCACATACGTATTTTCTCTCACTATCTTCTTCGCATAACTTAATAACGAATTAGTCGATAAGTCACGTGCACTTATGTGTGCTTCTCAGTTAGTCGTTTCATTTCAATTCAGGTAAAAATGTACCGTTTGTATACCTATCGATCGATGTCTTAGACGATAAAGAAAGATGGAGGATTCAAACAGGAGAAAAACAGAAGAGTAGACTGAATGTGCACGTTTCGTTTGGACCATCACCGTAGCTAAATAGCGCAGCGTCAACTCAGACATACCAATATTTTGTTTACAGACAGGCACGTTATTTACATTTGAGTTAAACAAAAACAAAACAAGATGTGCACTGCAGTCTGAGTAATTGTTCATGTGATTTTAGTACAGAACCTTTCATGTACTTGAACGTATGCACCGCCTTCATGATTCATCCTACGCATTAGTTACCAAACGTAACACGCACCTCTCTCAGCAGAACTTTACTTACTGTCTATATTGCACCAACTCATGCTTGTCTTGGAAGAGGTCATCTCAGTCAAAATGGTTTTCTGGCAGTTGTATGATTCGCGACGATTTCGGTTCAATAATGTATGAAGCCCCATCAGGTCGCAACATGGTGAATGAGCATAAAATATAGTATACACGTAGACTGTCTTGTGTACTGTCCTGTTTCAAAATCATCTACACTCAGTCATGCAAACGCTATAGTGAGCATTCAGCGGTCGATAGCAGACAGATGTCGTGACCATTGGAAATGGCAAAGTCAAAGCCACAATTTTGTTACGAGCGGGTAGGATAAATGCCAGATTGCATAACTTTTAAAACAAGCGTGAGCATAATCGGGCTGATGATACGACGTTTTTATGGTACATTAACTAGGGAATATAAAAAGGAGGATGAATCTGCCTTCCTAACTAATCACCTTCACAAAAATACTGTTAGCTCAAATCCATTGTCTACCTGGACAAATTAACAACGTAACTTATACTCTGCTAGATATTGTGCGCCATCAGAGGTGAGCAGCGGCTCACGTTTTTGTTTGAATTTTGTGTTGCAAACAAAAGGGTGGTGATCATCATCTGCGTTCATGCACAACGCGAAACCCCCCAAGTAAACACCATGACCGTCTGTGGTAGTGGAAAATTCTGTCAATCAGCCTCCAACGTTACACTTTACAACATTAGTAGTCAACTAAGGTTTTATCAACCAATCTATTGGGGATCGTGAACGCTTCAACATTTTCACAACCTTAATCAGTTCAACCACAAATGACAGAAGCATTACTATAACTTCCGGTTTCCGTTTTCGATTTGGTATGACGTCCATAATTACAAATGACTGGAATTATTATTCAGATTGTACATTGTGCCATTAATGAGCATGACCGTACTTTTGAACAACAAATGTATCTCATGTAGTGATGTTCACCACAACTCAGCTCCAAAATTTTAATGGAATTTTCCCCCAAAAACTAAGTATGCATGCCAACAAGTGCAGTGCTGTTGATGCAGCGTTACGGCCGAAGTAGATGCTGTTGAAGAAGACAGTGGACAACAAGTGAATCGACTGCCAGTCATGTACCTCGAGGGGCACCTTTACTTATTAGTGATGAGTGCTGTAATGTACAGAATTTTTTAAAAGCAAACGGCGAAATTGTGAAGAAGCTTACTTGCTACTCATGAGTAAGCAATGATTTTCTGATATTTTTCTTGGTAAACGCTTGAGAGTTGCCCCATTCGTCCCAACCACAGGTACGTCTTCAGGTAAGTGAGGTTGTTATTGAATTTCGCATACACTGAATATATATATATATATATATATATATATATATATGTATATGCTTCATGACATACATCTTTCGCATTGATGTGTAAAAACTCTGTTTATTTACGCAACCAAATTCCGATTTAGACGCAAGTTTAACTTGACTGGGCGATTTTGCTACCAAACACTTATCTACACCTGCAAGCGGGAGATATAAAAGATACGACGCAGCAACCCATAGGATTAATCAACGAAATTCCTCCAACGTTCAACTGGATGCTGTGCCACAATACTGGCCTAACTGTTTCAAATAGGAAGATACGATTCTTGTCTGTTGTACTATCGAGATTGAAGCAGGTAATTATTTTGAGCTTTCAGTGTCTGACTACATGTTTCAGTACTCTGTTATTTTCTTGATGCTTTCCACAAAGGTAAAAGATCAATTTCTACACTATAGATGTTTAGTAATGACCTAGCCATGAGAGTTGAGCCTTACCAATGTGTTTCCCCTATCACTTGTGTTGATGTCGGTCACGTTGCCTTGTCACACATGATCGGACTGATTGAGTCATAAGACAGAAATTAACGAACCGTATACTTTTTGACTCAACTAATTTCTAGCTGTAATGGTTGCCCAAAAATCGTGATCGATTGTACACAATTTACGCTTTGCGTGAAACAAGCTTTTAGTGTGGGATTAAACGCGAAACATTTCATGGAATGTTGAATACATGAAGGCTGAACGAAACTGCTTCTATTGTAGTCACATCCTAAACATCAGCATTGTTTAGAGTCTGCAAATATGAGCAGTCATAAGATATAGCTGAACACAATCCTTAATACTCAGGTCTCTCCATCAGCTGTGAGCAAGCTCACGCTCAGTCATGTACGCGTACAAGCAACGTCTCTCACATTCTGAGTGAGCACTGCTCAGTTTCTGTCGGGAAAGATGGCTGGGATTCAGAGACCTCACTGAATGTGAATTAAGATCACTCACACGTTGGCGATAGAGATGTACTTTTGTATACCAACAAGTAGTTTTTACGGTCAAACTGATGCACGGCTAACGATCATAGTCACTAAAACGTCAACTAAAAAAGGCTTCGAGCCACTATTGTTTCGATGCTAGTAATCAGTGTGAGTAACGCGTACTTAACCAGAGGAGCTGAAAAAACAGCAAAATAGATCTCACGCAATGTACGCTGTTTCCAATAAAACCCTGCGGAAAAATAACCGGACGTGGGACAACAATCTATTTGCTATTTAGTTTATACCGAAACATTTGTGTCGGTGCAAACCTGTTTCCTGTCTACCTTTCATGGACGCCTGGGTGTACGTCATTCCTTACGCTTGTTCATCGTATGTTTGGGATTCACCTACCATTTCATATGTGAAGTAATTTTTCAACTAGGAGTATACGCTTATATAATCACTGATGTTGCTTTCCAATTACTGTGTTTCTGAAGGCGTATGGGAGCACCGCGTCGTCTACTGTCTTTAACCCCAGTTGATCATTCCCAAAAGAAGCTAACTGTGTGTCTCAGTCAGATGATCTTGACTTTGTCAACACTTCAGTAAAGAAAGGTCCAAATCTCTTTCTAAGATCCCAAAATGATTCTGGGGGTCTTCCATCTTGATTACTCTAATTGAAGGAACGCACCGGTTAATTGAGGTGATTCGTAAACCGTATTCCATCACTTTTTATTGTCGGCTTAGTTCGTTCAAGAGTGAGTAAACAGGTGCGTCTAAGTTTGCTAAACTTGAACTCAAACTCCGCTTGCCATATTGACAAAACTGTGACAAGCTACTTAATTCAAGGAGGATTAGTAGATTCTCGTAGCACAGTATCTCCATTGGCCCACCAGTAAGGACAAACCAGCAGTTATCCAGTTCGACTCAAACGGTAGGGCTTACGTGTGCGGTGGCGGGCGTTAACTGCTATTCTATAGACTTCAGCAAACCATTCATTGGATCAAAGGCAAATTCGACCTTGAACGTGCGTACGCCCAGTTGGGTCTGCATACATAACGAACCATTGTGGTTTCGTGGAGGTGCACGTCATCAGGCAGCAGTAAGGAAGGTATGCTGAGCTGCCGTTCGAACATTTTACTACCAGCAGCAATGTTCGTTAAAATATGAAGGGGTATTCATAAAGTAAACCGTAGTCTTCCGAACGCCTTTGACTGATGTTAATCGCGGGTACTGTCAGCCCAGTCACACATAAATAATCTCGCGACCGCTTTCAGTTGTTCCAGTTCATCCAACGTCTGAAGAAATGGCGGCTGAGACTCTTAACCAGATGAAAAATCCCGCTGCTGGTTTGAATAAACCATTATCCTGAAGTTTGAACTAATGAATTCAACGCATTAGATCGATTGCCAAAACACATCCTGCTGACTTAATGCTATCCAGTCTAAATGTGCAAAGTGAACATCTAGCAATTTTCTAAAATAACCTTACCGTGTAATACTGGACTACCCGTTATATCTTCCACGTAAATAAGTTGTCCTAACAAGACATTGACCTACAATCGGAACATGTACTTACAATATTTCTTTCTTTGTTTCCTTCCTAGTCACGCAGACTGAGGCCTCAAAACCATGTTACCGTTAAAAACATTGTCTTATAAAAAGAGTTTGGGGGTTCCTGGTCGTCTGAAAGCTGGCTATTGCCTTGTCCAAAATGTTCAAGTCGATGTTGTCGGACTCGCTCTTTAGATCTTTCCAAGGCTTCGGACTTTCTTCTCTCCATAACACGTTCCATTTTCGTGTCATATCGAAGCACCCTTCGATGTTCACTGCCTTTGATTCCTAGTGTACTGATCGCCCACACAGTCTTGTCAAAAACGATTACCAATTGCATGATATTATATCAGTGGTTTGGTTAATGTCAGTGGCTCACCTACGCCAGCTGAGAATCTAACGAGACTCTGATGAGCTTGCAAAAGTTACGGTTCCCTAGAGCCAGAAAGAATGAGGCTTCTCATTTACAGAAGAAGACCGTGGGTATCGATGGCTATCACAAGCCAAAAACTATGTCACCATGCTGGAAATCTAATCAAGTTGACTAACAAACGGCTGATTAACTGAGCGCCAGCGAATGTGCGAAGTTTTGGAGGTTCGTAAGATTTCTGCACCTAGTCTAGTACAAATGAAGTCCAACGGTTTCAGCATCGGGTTTAACGTTTTTTAATACATGGATTGAGAATAACAACGTTGTGAGCAAGTTGTAATACTCAACGTTTCAACCGTCTCAGGAGTGTTGTATTCAAAATCACATTAGCAAAGGAACAGAGGTCACGTGCGGTATGTCATGGTTGAGTGAACCCGCGCTGCGTCTGAATGGCCAAATTCTGTGCCTAGTAAATGGGATTAAGACTGATGTAGATAACGTGTTAGTTATCCATCCATACCACAATGCAGATGGAAGTTTGCTATCATTGCAATTAACGCAATTATGTGGTGTGTAAATGGTGAGAGCTTCAGTGCAGCATCGCTCTGCATAGGAAGGCAGACACTTATGAATCACTCGAGCTTGATTAAAACATGCGTTGTGATTCCCTGACAGTGCATGTAGTACAATGGCCGAATCCTTTTCTGGCTTCCGAAGTTGATATGCTTCTTTTGGAGAAAACCGTCTGTTCTTGTTTTGTTCAGCAACATGTACTTTCGATTGTGTGGTTGTTTCTCTGGTGTAACTGGCATTGCACTCGCCGTATTTGATTTCGTAAGCACAGTCTGTCCGGTCGCCTATATAGAATGAGTCCGTTGCGTGCACCGTCAGTCGTTCTAAGGTACTGTCCAGCCAAAATGCGGTCCGGATTGCGCGTTCAGAGAAGACGGTGAGAATTTTTCTTGATGTTCGTTCACGGTACAGTATTTGCACAGTTGACTAGAAAGATCTGGTCCCCTTGTTTTCCTCCTCAGTCAACATGCATCCAACTGTGTTTTCAATGAAGATGTTCCGATATTGACTGGCGACTAACTGTTCTTTATCGCGAGCAATCTCCGTTGTTTCGGAGAGTTCGTTAGTGCAAATCGTATTGGCTCTGTTGACGACAGATTAGATGACTGGTCTCTACATGCCGAATGGTTGGGATGAGTTGACGCTGAGATGCCGATCAGAATGAGTTCGTTTGTGGTACAACTAAATCTGAAATCTCTGCCGATCATCAATTTTGACCGGACAATCTAGTAAATCAAGTGAACGCTGCTAGGTTTCAGTCTTCAACGTGAACACAATGTTGTTGCATTTTGATTTAGGAAACTGTAAGAAATGGTCGCAAACTGTGCATTTCATGATTACGATTATATCATTCACATATCACCACTAGGCTCGTGGAGTGCAAATAAACTTACTCATAACCTGTGCTTCCAGGTATCCCAGAAAAAGATTGGTTACTGCAGGTGCAACAAGAGAACCCAGAGCTAATCTATCGGTTTGTCTGTATGAATGTGAAAAAGGTTGAGTATAGAACTCAAGAACAAGTACAATTTCGGTAGGTGGTAAGTTAGTACATGCACTGAAAGAGTCATCAGTTTCTAATAGCTCGTTATCGAAATCAGTGCTACGTTTTACCGGCATATTGGCGTTCAGAGAGGCAACGTCAAAATTAAGAGATGTTTCACTATTATGTAATGTCACATTTTGGAGTTTATTAACAAACTCAAAAGAATATTCGACGTTCCTCACCAACTTCTACATTAGTCTGATTATACGACTGATGAATTTGACCAGCTTGTAAGTTGGACTGATGGTGTGCTCAACAGTAGGTATTATGTGTATTCCAGTCTTTTGTACTTTTGGATGGTCATATAATGGTGAAAGATGATTACTCTTAAGATTGAGAATAAACGTTGTAGACTACCCAAGATTTTTTTATATCTCAGAGGAACTTGTTAGTCTTACTTATATCAGTCTCAATTCCACTTATTGGGCATAGAACTTGGTCAACCAGTACATACGCAATGCAGTTTGACCTTACTACGACAAAACCAACATGACCACTGTTCCTTCTGGAGGTCCGTTTTTGGTTTGAAAGATAGTGTGTAACCAAAGACTTGACACTGGTAGCATGCTAATGTGACCTCCGCAGTGCAGCTTACTTATCAGACCTCATCTAGTATATTGTCTTCATCGAACCCGCTTAAGGAGGTGAATATGGCGGTTCATCCGGTCATTAGGCGCTTGTTTCGGCTTGTCATAGCCACATCCATTAGATCGTTCCACATCTCAACTTACCCTGACAACTTGGGGATGTTGACTGTTCAAATATTTCACTGATCAAGAATAAACACACCATATTACATCAAATCAATCGAAAAGTTTTCAAATCAGTCAGTGACGTTGAAAAAAAGAGAAACCCTAAACCACACAAGTGGATATGCTTTACCTTATATCACGTGGCATGGCAGTTGTTAGGGCGTCCAGTCTGTTACCGTCCCAAATCACCTCTGTCCTGGGAAAGAAAAAAACGATTGACTCGGTCCTAATTAGCGGAACTGTGCAGAGCAGACGATACTTTTTTTTATACCGCTATGGTTATTAACGACCCTAACTCTTTTTTCGATAACTGTTCTGTTTGATGTCTTGGGAAGGCTTGGTCATTACGCGCCATATAAATACTTTGTACTTGTCGCCTTTGTCGCGCACTTGTTGGGACGGAAAAAAGTGGTTTCCATTGTACGCGACTTTTGGTTTGTCTTGGGAGCAAATGGCGGGACAGTTGCGGTATTTTTTGAGACCGAGACTTTCCGTGTTAATTAGCACTGGGACAGGAATCCGATTTGTATCAAGCGCACCACTATATCGAGAACGAACCAGCGTATCGTTTAGGAGGGTTTACAACAGGAGTCATGGTGTAACTCACCTATCACTCATAGACAAATGAATTTTTTGTTCGGACAGTTATCATTTTAGAATGAACGTTCTAACGAAGCAGACTTGTTATAATATTTTAATAATCGGCATTTAACCATAAGGTCCAGTTTACAACTCTTTCATAAGCTGTTACAATTTTTTTCTCATAAACAAAAGCGACCAACCAAATTTGATCAAAATTGCTATTGACTACCTCGCTTATACTCTCTAGGACCACCTGTTTTTAGAACTATCTTTCAACCTCTTCTAGAACCATGGTAGATCCCTGTCAGTTTGAAGGTCGATCACATATTTCTCTTATCCCCAGTGACCGTAAACTCTGTAGTTCAGTGGATAAATGTCTGGACTCTTACGCACAGGTTATGATTTCCACTCACGTGATTGACCTAGCTGCCCACTACTTTGACTGTGAGTACTAAGATCAAGTACTTGTAGTTAATGTTACGATAGTTACCTTGATAAAATTTTGCGTCCGTTGAACCAGAACTAACGTGATCACCACATGTTGCGTCAACTGTAAGCGACCTACTTTTTATCTGGCAAATTAGGCCAGTTAGCCTTCAAGTCTGGAGAAGTTGGCTAATGTCCACCAGTGCAGACCTCAGAAGTAAAGAGCTTTATAAGTTTGATCTTATCGACTTCAAAGATGAATACTTGCTGTATCGACAGAGTGTGTTCGTTGTCACGAACTGTCGGGTATATTGCTACCAACAACATCAAGCTTGAAGGCCGTTGTATATCACTGTGGCCTTTTGCACACATCTATTATAAACGAGAGGACTTTTGTATATCATATTCAACCGGGATGATGTTACAGCTTCTGGGAGTGTCGAGAAGTGTCACACATATATCGCTGTAATTTTAACCGTTCATTTGAGGATACAGACGCGGCAAAATCGTTGGCGATTTGACGATGTTCTACAGTCGTACGCCAATTTTTAATCCTATTGTATTTGTGTTAAACATACCTTTTCATTCTACTGTTTAACAATCACTTCGTACATGTGAAATTTAGTTGACTCGTGATAGACAAAACCTACTAATGAATCTACAGATGTTTTGATTTTGATAGGCACCACCTCAAATTGTTGCACTGTGGTCTGATTAAATGAGGCGTTACCGTTTTTTTCAGATGATACCTAAGAGACTGTGCTTAAGTGCTTTTAGTTGGGGTGACGTGAAATTACTCATGGTTTCACAAACTTCAGCCTGTGCCTAGGGTTTCTCCAAACTGCAGCATTGTGTAATATATTTGTCAGACTATGTAAAAACCACGTGCTTCAGTTTAACGCACACAGCACGCCAAGAACATGTGTGTCGTTAGCTTTTTCTAATCCCGGATCTTGTATCGAAGTAAGTACATACACACACGCACATAACTTTCTAGGGCTTGTACAATGCAACTGAAGCTTGTATTACAATTGTGCTGACGAGATTCTCATTTTGTTGACTTGTTGAGTGCTATCGATTACCGGATTAGCAACTTTCCTAATATTGGCTAACCGAACTCATGAATTTATTCATGAGGTGTCACAACCGACAAACGGAACAGCTCGTGTGTCACCCGGAATAATGTTTGCAGTGTTCTCATCTCACAGGTAAAAGACATAACGAGGATCAGCTTCAAACCAAAGCAACTTGCAGTCAATTAAGATCGGTAAAAATGGAGACGGGACTCATCAATCATCAGGCTGCGCATCGCTTTACAACGGACGAGTATACCAAGTCTGTCATCCCGCTGTTCATGTACATGTTGGTACATGGTACAGTATGGGCTAGCTGGCCTAATGTCGTTGCGAAGTTGATTTAGTCACACCAGATAGTCAATCCGATTGACAGTTTAGTCGGTCTATCTAGTCCGCAGGCGAAAGACCACATACTGGCCTGCACACATGCAATATTTAAACGTTTCTCTGCAATATACGCCTAAAAACGGTTATTCAACACACTAATCCTCCCATTGGTCATGCAATCAGATGCAGAGTTGAGTCGACCTGCGCTGCGTCTGAATGACCAAATTCTGTGCCTAGTAATTGGGATGGAGACTGATATAGATAACGTATTAGGTATTCATCCATACCATAATGTAGACGGAAGCTTGCTATCACTGTTATTAACGCTTACGCGGATGCAATTTTTTTCTCCCTCGCAAACGTTGCACAACTGCCCTGATCGACATTATATAAGTAGATTTCATAACCTAATAAACCGGTTACTAATACTTACTAGTTATCACTCCAGTGCTATGTCATTTCCGCCCTATGTTTATCCACATAATCTAATTATATTTTTACCTGATGACGTAGCACTGAAAACAAGGCTGGTTGTTACATGTTTATTCTCTAGTGGAGTCTTCCCTCTGTTCTTCACCGATCAACGTATCAGTTTTACATAAACGATTCCAATGGCTCTCGTATACTCAGTATCCACTGAATGAAAGTCTGTCGGTTCTACATTGGTCACTCGGTCCGGGAAGTTGTATATTGTTCACGTACACAGGTAATATAAAACTTTATCATTACAGTCCTACAAACCTTTTGTACGACTAACTGCATCTATTGCCACTTCTTGTTGAAATGTTTCTACTATCGCTCTCAGTTTCTATTCTTATGGACACAGATGAGCACTATTTCGACACAGGCTTCGTACTGTCCGCTTTACGCCATTCTACTCGCTGAACTAACAGACCAGACTGTAACAAGATTACGTTTATCTGCTAGTCGGATTCACACAGAAGCCTAAAGTCGTACAGATGCCAAGAGCACATATTAGATTGCAAACTGTAATACACATTACGCAAAATACACACACATACAAACTGCTGATACTACAATTTAAAGGATGTACTCAAACCTCTTGGTTTCTTGTTGTGAGTTTCTGGAAGCGATTGACGACAGAGGCGACAATCAACATTCGTTCATTTTCTGCATTTTACTGCGCATCAAAAGTTGTTTTACTACTGTAACACACGCAGTCACTCAGTCAACCGAGTGGTGCTTTGTGTGACCAACGGTGGGGCCACAGAAGGCTGCGTAACTCAGGTATGTGGATCACCCGTTTACAGTGGGTCACTTGGCAGAAGACATCCCGATCGAGAGCGACCAAGTTTTACATAAAAGTTTCATCTGCGGACGGTTACAAGAAGGTTAGAATGATGTGCGTTGCAGACATATATTACGTGGGATTGGCGCATGTAGCGAGGTAACGTGTATATTGAGATGGCATCAATGCAAACGTCAGACTTACTTACTTCCGACGTACTGTAAACGACTAGTCAATTTGCGCATAAATAGAGAATATCATCAGACCGCAAGTTAACCATACTGGCCAGAAATGGCACAAAACCACATTATACAGCAACCATTGTATTGATTTACTTGCACACAACCGAATAGAGTAGCTACAAAGCCAAAACCACATGATTTTACATTGCAGTTTTCATTGTCATATTTCAATCATGTTCAGTTAATCCGTAGAATTTTGGCCTTGTATGACATTTTTCGCTTCTAAAACACATGTTTCTTTGATTAAACCATTGTGTACTGTAATCTACGTGCTACTTGTATCAACTTTTGCCGAGCACCGGTTGAAGGAGGGTCCGATGTGAAACTCCCTGAACTATATATCCAACGATTGACATACATTTACAAATGGTTCAACGGGACTCATTGTTACAAATTTCTGACCTAGACTGCAAGTGACTAATGCAGCTGATATTTGGCGTACGGAGCACATTTTGTTTGAAAATAGAGTTGCATGCATTGGATAGTATACTATGAAATTTTTGAAGAGCTATACATGGTTGATAAACAGATACGACACGGCTTGTTCCATCAAGTGAATGCATCAGTCCACACAAAGTAGCTTGAATTCAAGGCTATTGAAGTGCGAAATAACTTCGTTTTGTTGAATCATTCCCTTGTAACCTAATTGAGGGGGTTTGTTGAAGGGCGACCGAAAGTCATTACACGTTCTGTACTAGACAGTTATCAGTACTTCGGCCGACTAACAATTCTGCTCTGACAGCCTCGTTTGGCGATCAAACAATAAAGGTAGGACACTTAAATCATTTGTCGGGTGAGGTGGGCTTGTCAAGGTGGTATTTTGAAGGATGAGTCGTGCCATTTAGAGCAGATTTTTCCTGATGGCGCTTATCCGGAAGGATTCATAAGTAAGTTAAGTAAAACCAGTGTGAAAATTAACCTGTCACCAACCGTGAATAAGACAATAATAGTTCCACGGCTTATTTTCAGAGTGGACAACGTACACCAGTTGAATTAATAATGATTGAAGCCTGCTGATTTTGTGCATTCAGTCCGGTGTAACCGGAAACTGTCGGATCCCTACACCACAGATCAAACAAACAGTGTCTCACCTCTTCTAACTAAACGTAAACTTTGAATATAAGTGCCAATGCGGAGCAATCTATGTTGGCAGGAGTAAGCACCAGCCCGGAACCAGGTTGGCTGGGCACTTGCCAAAGCAGGTCCAGCAAACTATTACGCGATCATGAAGTATGGCAACCAACAACGAGAGAGTGCCAGCGTCAGCAATTGTTGAGCAACACCTGATGCAGCAACACTCGGTTGCCCAAACGAACAACCTATAGATCACATTTGTGTCAGAAGACGAACGTCTGTTTCGGCATTCAGGGCTGAGTGAAATGGGACACCAAAAATCTGTTTTGTATGTGAAAAATTTGTTTGTTGGGTCAATGAGACTTGGTGGCAAACAAACTGTGATCTTAGTTTTATCTCCTTCATTGTGGTTGAGAGTCTAACATGTTTAAATCGTTTGCAGTAAAACCATGTAAAGATGCAACAAAATTCACCCCAGTAAAAATCATGTAATGCCAGTATTCTGTTCAACTTCTTAACGATGGCTTCATTAGAGCAGAAAGATGACATATGTTGCGATATGCTAACATTTCATTTACTCTCATCAGTCGCAAACTTAAAACATGCAAGTTATATACATCATACAAATAAGGACAGACAAGGATTAGACACGCATACAAGCACACCAAGTATTATGTAATCACGACCATGGCAACCCGATAGGTTGCCTCAACCACTTTTGTGCACATAACGTCAGCTGGTAAGTTCGGATGAGCATTGCCACTATATGCACGCTTCACCTTAAAATTTACCCTCCAACTTAGATGACAAAAGAATGAGTGAATTCAAATATGTATTCCGTTTTAACTTAGATCCGTGCATTTCATTCAATAAAAGCCGTCTCTCTGAAAGTACTGCGATAACAAAACCGATTACTGATGAATTTACAGTCAGGAGTCCGTAGTGTAAACTGCCGCTGGTCTTGTGTGAATCGATGTTCACTCAACTAGTATATATTAATTGCATATTTTACAAGTGACGTGCTGACATACACGAAACTATGTAAATCCGGTTTTTCGTTTCCTAGATTTTCAGGTTATCTCAGAGGATGATTAATTTGGCTTTACTTTTGTATATCGAAACTGTCAATCACACCTTTTCTTTTTAATAAAAACGTCTTACTGAACATAACCGTTTCTGATAAAGTGAGTTTGATGAATCAAGCCTTATTGTAAATTCAGTGCGATGGATCAGTATCCGTGGGTCAAACAGTTAGTTCAAAGTTGCTCAAACGCCACCATTAAATCAACGCTTCCGTTGTCGAATTCAGAGACAAAGGGTAAAGACAGTAGGTTGATACGATGTCAAATAAAACAATAATAAACAGAATAAATAGAAAAAAACAACTGTGGTTCATTGTGTAACACACTAGTATATAACCGGTAAGGGAAATAGTGCATGGTATTAGGTGAATATTAAACATTCCGATCAGCTCGGCAAACACAACACGTGAACCGGGTCAATATATGAGACGAAAGACTACGCTGAGACAATTGAACTATAACACCAATAAAAATCAAGGCTGAGGTGAATTGATGACCAGCTGGCTGTTCACTGAAAAAGAGAATGATTTAATAGGTCACCATGAAGAGAGTGGGCCGTCAAACATAGAGCGGTTTCAAACTAGTTGGAGAAAGGGGTATTGACGTGGTAAAACAATATCGATCAGAACGTCACACTTCATGAGAGAACCGATATAGATCTTGAATATCAGTAATAAGTATGTGAAGCAATATCACTCGCAATAAGTAGAGAAAATTAATTTCTATAAACAGACTATCATTTCGATTAGACGAATATAGCCAGTCATCAGTATTGGTTGGGATGTGGAATAGAATTACAACAAGATAGAGGAAGTTGTAGGGTATCAGGAAAATCATAGAAGTGTTTTCTGCTTAAACCTAAACAATTAGGGCTTCAACAAGTCAAAATAGTGTACAAAACCAATTAAAATAACACCAACGAACTGTAACAACATTGACAGTTGTTTAAAGTGAACTTGGGATCTTCCATCACCAATCACTTACAAATTGAAAATAATGAGTTTGTATTACTAATAAGTAGTGTGGCAGATTTATGAATTTAGATGAGACCCAACTGGGAAAAGTCAGGGCTTCGGCTGGATTCGAACCAGCGACAGACACACTATGTCTCAACGCGGCAAGGGCTCTACCAGCTGAGCTACGAAGCCACGCCAGGAGCTCGGAAATTTCACATTTGGACTCGGTTACCCACCCGTCCCACTGTCTCATATGGAATCCACCAAATGATCCAGGGGATCGACTGCCCCGGCAGGATTTCTCAAACAGTTCACGCTGGAATCCACCAACGCCAAATTCTATGCTCAACAGTGGCGTTGGTGGATTCCAGCGTGAACTGTTTGAGAAATCCTGCCGGGGCAGTCGATCCCCTGGATCATTTGGTGGATTCCATATGAGACAGTGGGACGGGTGGGTAACCGAGTCCAAATGTGAAATTTCCGAGCTCCTGGCGTGGCTTCGTAGCTCAGCTGGTAGAGCCCTTGCCGCGTTGAGGCATGATGTGTCTGTCGCTGGTTCGAATCCAGCCGAAGCCCTGACTTTTCACAGTTGGGTCTCATCTAAATAATGAGTTTGTCACTTTTAACCATTGTTTGACTGTCATGTAGTAGATTTGGCCGAGACAGCTCCGTGAATATTTTTATTTATTCAAATTAAGCTTAATTGTATGCAGCCAGTGCCGTTTATTTTAGAAACAGCGATCAAAAATAGGGCAGCGTTGAATAAAAACTGTACCATGAAACTAGAGAATTTAACACACGGCTGCGGCTTCAAGTGACACAACATACTCACCGCACAACACAACTGAATTACGATGGGACATCTTGTGATTGCACTTCAGACGTATAATGAAATTACCAGAAATTCAGTCGCAATCTACATCCTGGTGATTCGTTGCTCACAATGTTTTGAAGAGCACAAAAGCTTGTACGTTATGACTCGGAACCTGTTAACGCTCACCTTGTTAGGTCTCCCCTGCTGAGCAGTGGAAACTTAGTCACATGCAATATAGTGATTCGTAAATGATAACTCATTCACTAATATAGGTGCTACTTGTGGTAGTTACTCTTGGTCAAAGACCTGAAAACGATTGACAACCATTGACATCACCGTTATTAAACTTTTAGTCAAATTTTCTAATTTGCTACAAATAACGTTGCTATTATTTTCAAGTTGAACATCATCTACAATTGATCGCAGCTGTCGCATTCCCATAGACTTTTCAATCGGCCCCTTTCGAAAACAAACACCAGACTCGAGTTTCGGTCTCATTAGAGCTCGCCAGTAGCACACATCCTTGCCACGGCCAGGACTAGAACTCCGGTCACGCTTACGTGAGGCGACCGTGTTGACCATTGCATCATTGACCCCACATTAGGTTCGACCGAGTTATCATCGGCGAGTGCTCAACCACTTTCGTTTGTGAGTAATGATCAGGTTTTCTGCTCGTCTCAACTGGAAAGTCTGTGGGAATGCGAAGGCTGCGATCAATTGTAGGTGATGTGCAACTTGAAATTAACCAAATCCCCGACTACTCATCAGTGATCTAAAACATCGCCTAGCAGGTTTGATGAGATCGAAGATTTCGACCTGTCTCGGAGGTCCTAATCGTGGGGTTATCGATTGGAGTTAACAGACAGTAACTGTGTCTCCTATCGAGATGATCGGAAAACTGTACTCAAGGATAAGTTTTTAGAGCAAAAGCACTGAAGAGTGCCCTTAGGTTTGTTTCTTTCCAAACTGAACTCTTTTTATAATCAAGATCCGCGTGAATCCTGACCATTTATTTCCGTTTCTATCAGCAATACGCCTTGTGGATCCGGATCGGCTATGAGCTAGTAGTTGATCTGATGACATACCAGCAAGATAAATACCAGTATGCGATGTCAGTTAATGTTGGTTTTTATCACACTGCATTATTGGCCAAGACAGGCTGATAATCCTCGATCTACCAAACCTTTCTGTATCCTCCAGAACAGTACTTTGAACATGCTGATCACTCAGTAACCTACAACGATATTCAAACGTCATCACGAGGATTCATAGAGCGGGACTAATGATTGGCAAGCATTAGGCAGACAGATCAGCTCCATGTCGGATGACAGAGAGTGGAAAATAGTGGATCAACTGTTGAGTTAACGGTGGTACCAGAGCGCATTTTTCCACGCGCGCATTTGAGGACTACTGTGCACAATTACAAAAACCACGATAGACTGCACGATGCAGGTTTGGTCAGTCAGAAAAATCACAGATAAAACTTAACGGATTTTTCAACTATTGTGATCATTAGGTACGAACTTATATTGTGGAGGATAGCACGTGATTTACGTCATCTCATTGCTCTACTTGGACTGAAGTCTGCAGACGATGTAGGTGTAGGAAAGTCTGGTTATCTCGGTGTACAAACTGCTCAAATACTCGAACATTGTTCTTTATGAAAAGGTATATGGTTAAGTTTCTGGTTAAAGATTGTGAGTTCCGTCAACCTGAGGCAGCTGCTAGCAATAGTGCGGTTTCTGTGCTGACTACTGCGAAACTAGTATGGCTCACCACGTATTATTTTCTTGCCTTGCTTTTGCAAACTGCGGGAGAAAAGAAAGACGAATTGCACATCAACATAATTCAACTCAAAAATCTGCATCTGATTAACTGTTTATAACCTGTTGAAGTGACTGATGATCAGTCTTCATTTCATTTACTGTTAACGGGTTAACGTGAAAGCACATTAACAGGCCATCATATCGAGCTTCCTGGCTTACTCAGAAATAAGTATCTTCCAGCTGCTTTGTTCGTCTTCTCGAAGATGGTTATTGGACAGGCTACCATGACCGATGTGCTTAACTCATCATATCACCAGTGTCTATTACGTTAGCAGGTGCGTTCAAAAATATTTGAATTTTCCATGATATATTGTCATCAACTTGCCTACTTCATAGTATTGACTTTTATAGGATACTGATTGCAGCTCAGCTGGATGAAACATTCTTACTGACTCAGTTTTCAATGGCTCCCCATTCACTCGGTTAGTTCTCATCTGAGACATACCTACGTACAGGATGACAACCTATTTTATGCACGTTCCAAACATAAGTAGTGTGGTATTTTTAACCAATAACTGGCTTCACTTCATGAATCTATTATCTGATGCTCGTCTTCCTCATTTAACAAACTAGGTTGATCCTAGCACAGGACGAACGTGTTAAGTGGAAATCGTTACAAATGAATCAGTCTGACTGATCTTTGTAATTTCTTTTCTTCAGTTCGTCCAACTGGTTTTCAAACTGAACGTTACCTGGTAAGGTTATGTTATCCATAAGCCGCATCAAGTAAACCTCGCACGCCCTTGCAACCATAACATGTCCCAGTCCCATTCTACTGAATGTCACTGTGTTGTAAACCCTCACACAAAGCTTCCTTGTAAAGCAACAGATTTCTAAGTGTTCTCACTTTTGTGTATGTCATTCCTGCCTTTTGCAGCCGCCGCTAACTTCATTCTTGATGAAAATGAAGCTGTGGATGCGATCGGATTTCGCAAGCCCAAACCATCAGATGAAATTTTTACGAGAGTGAGTGCAAACACCAATAGGTAATGACAGTTCGCTGTGGTATAATTTCTTTGGAAGAGTCTGGCTGCTCTTGTAGTTTCGACAAAATAGCGGCTCGTCCTACAGTTGGCAGATTAAGTATGCCGTCTGTGACTAAATTCAGACTTATCTGTCTTCCACAGTAAAATATGGGGTGATGGATAGTCTGTTTCTCGAGTAGCATTTGTCAGATAAATTGCAGAGTAACTTGTACAATATCGGTAACCAATCGTGAAATTTCAGGGTCGTTGCCCGCGGAACTGGGTCAAATGATTTTGGAATATACGGCACATAGGTTGAGAACTGTAGCTTCGAAGTAAGGCTGAGCTTTGCAACTGGGATACTGTAACCACTCAGTCACAACTAATTTATCTGAAGTGCAAAGATTCAATGGTGCACTTTTTCCTGCATTGTCCTATAAAGCCTTTGTACAATCAACGAAACCTATCGAAAACCAATAACGTATGGTCTGGGATTTCCAATATTCACGGCAGCAACTTCTGAGTAGAGGTAACTGATCCCCTTAAGATAACTAGGATGTTCTTGTCAAACTATACTCGCTATTTATTAACAGCTGATATAAAGTTGCGGACCCAGTGAATTCCCTTATTTGAATATACGGATAACCACGCAATCCCTATTGCACAGATATATTTAATACCTGAACGGTCCTTGGCTATCCTGTATGATGTCCACATGCCAGCTTGTTTGGCTGGGCGCATCAAAACGTGAATGCAATTGGAGTTGAATCTCTGCCACATGTTGGTCTACTCTAATTTGTGCGACCTTGACGAAAGAAAGGCCATCGCTTTGCTGATTGTCGAATCATTCGTCTGTGTGCGAGAAGGTTGCTCGCTTAAGGTGAGTAATTGTTAACCTCTGATTCGGTAATGGAGTTTATTGAGTTATCTGAGATAAATTGGTCAACGAAGATCATATTATTGCGCCGTCATACTCTGGGAATTATGCTTCGACGTAAGCCCCGCGATTGTCAAGGTGACTTTTTGTGAAGTTGATGGTGACGCTAGAATGCTGGTATTGAAACTCTTTGATATTTTATCTTCCAGTTGATCTAGTCGAAGGTTTATCGATAATTGATTTTTTTAAAAACCAGAATCATGTTCCTGTTGAACTAAATTCGGAATAACAATGAAAAAGCAATGAAAGGGTGAAACACATATATTTGTACTTGAACGACGAAAACACTACAGTTTAACCACTGCATCACATGAGATTTGATCGTTGTTTGTTATATATGTAAGAAATCAGCTAGGTAATTTGAGCGCTTGTATCACATGGTTCTTTATGTCCATTCCAAGTCTCGAAAAACCCATCTTTTTCAAGTGACCGAGTTAGTGCAAGTAATATTGTGTCCTGTCCGGATCCCAAGCTTCTTCCATTGCATCCGAATGCTGGTTCGCACTGAGCACCGTGATGGGTATCAGTGGGTGTGTACTGTGTTGTAGATACGACTGTTTTTTCGGTTATGTTAACCGGGTGGTTTTTGAACAGATAAAGTTTGAGAATGAGTGTTAAAAAACATAGAATGAAATTCCACGTCGAACAAGGAAATAATTATATTTATGAAGTGATATCAACCCCTTAAAAAACAGTGTAGTTGAACAAATAGGCTTTGTTAAAAAGCAACGTTATGAGATCAAAGAAAAATGAACATTTGGATGAAGACCAGTTTATTCTCACTAACTGATAGACGGCAAGTTTCATAACGACAAACTTCATACGGTGGGAATGATTTCGTAAACTATTTCAACATTTCGATAGGTAATCCATGTTCTATTAACAGTATGATTGGAGAAGAAATATTGGTTTGTGTAGCACATACAGTGAAAGGGGCTTACAAATGAACAGATATTTTGACTATAGATTAGAATATACAACAACAAAGATTTGGTTACGCAAAATATGGATAAGTATTAACAGTTTTATCGACCAGAGTAGAGGTATCAAACAGATTTTTTAGAGAACAGTCTAAGCAACCTGTAGTGTTTGTTTAGTATCGCATCTGTTATCGATTAGAAGCACTGCATGGCCTTTGAAGAACTGTGGCTGACGATTCCATTTACAGGTCACCCAAGCGGAGACCGTGTAATCAGAATCGAGCAGTTCACAAGCTTTGAAGCCAACAATAAATATCAGTAGGTTGTTTTGACACTCACAAACCGACAACACGGTAAATTTAGTAACCAAGTAATCTTGCTCACTAATTCGTGAGAAATGTAGGTGTTTTCGTTTGGAAAGTGCACAAAGTCCATTTCTTTTATTTTAAAGATTGGGCGCTAAACATGAGAGACGGCAGATGGTTTTTATGAAAAGATGTACAGTGGCTTAGAGCGAATTAAAATCGGATAATCTAGACTGGAAATAAACGCACCCGTTTACACTATACAACGGAAAATGGATCAGTTAGCTTGGTTCGAAGGGCGTGTATCATATAGGAAGTGAGCATGGTTCTCGTTTTCAGGTAAGTGCATTCGCTTGTCTGAATCGGCCGCCTAGGTGACCCTCGTAGAATATGTAATATAATCGGAAGGAAAAGAATAGACATGCGTCCACTGCTTTCGCTTTTCGGAATGGTAACACTTTTGGACTTAACGTAACAACATGGTCAGTCACAGATTAGCAGATATTCAATAAATCTGTGCTTGTTACGTAATCAAACAGAAAGTGTCCAGAACAATCCGATACAACTGGCAGTATTACGAACAGTTGCGTTCTGACCTAACACTTTCAGTTAACGTGCACCCGCAAGTGTTTGATGAACAATTAGGACTCACGGACGATTAAATAGGGTTTTTAATTGCTACACAACAGTAATGACTGACCAGACAAGGCTCTTGTAAGACAGAAATTATTATGTTTACCCAATGACTTCCAAAACCTGTTAATGAAACGATTACATAGTGCTCCATCAAGCAAAAATGGGAACAATTATGAACAAATTCTAACCTAAACTACCTGAAGGTCTTTCTCCAGAAATACAACGATTGTTAACCCTTTTGTGATTGACTTTTATCCCAGACTCATGCATGTTCATGCCTCAGGTCACTGAGAACATTTGACTTCCTACTAACAACGGCTATCAGTCTAGTGCAACTAAAAGTTGATCACACAGGTAACGTGTGTTTTGTCTGCGTGAAATACAGAATATTCAAGTATGCTCGAAGTGGCCGTGCTAGCTCGTGTATTCATAAATGGAGGCTAATTACTGTGTACGTCAGTGTGCACAGACCTATTAGGTGCTGTTATGTAAAGTCCATAATCAGTGCGTTTTGTTCTGCAAAGGTGACTGTTGGTAAAAGTAACGGGTTCGGTCGACATTTTCAATTATCGAACATTAGGTCGATGCAGGCTCTGAGAGAAGAAAACGCTAAATGGGGGTTATTTTGCCTGGTGAGGCGCAAAAGAACTTATAGGTAAGAGACATTCTGACTGACTGGCCAAGGTAACCTTCAATGATCATCACTGAAGAGCTGCACTTATAGCTCTTCCGGTGATCTCTCGGCGTGTATCCTTCATTAACTTCCAGTCAGAACCGTAAGTTTAACGATCAATTATATTCGATTCTGTAACTTGGTTGAAAAGTGCAGGGTAAAGAGATATAAATCATTCCCACGTTAGGGCGTCTCCTTGCCATGTGTGCGTAGAATTTATATACCACTGTTGTGACTGCAAAAGACGCTTGGCCTGAGAATTCGTCTGCTGCGCGAACTCCCGTATAGGTCATGTCAAAAATCAAACAACAAACGTGCACACTTATTTGCAAGTTAGACATGCATTCACATACATAATTGTCATTCGCCTTGGTGGAACTTCTGCCGTAGCGCGTACACACTATTTCGATAGTCTCTTCTTGTCTTTCGTCTTCCTGGCGTTCGCAGCTTGCCCTTTTGCTCCTGAATGTCTCCTGTGGGTAACATACTACTTGTGAGTATTATACTACTCACAACGAAACTACCTGTCATACAACACCACTTCATTTCATTCCATGATTACTCAAAGAGCTTCTTTGACGCAGCTTCATCAGTACCTCCAGAATCATCCAAACCGAGTGATTTGTATTTATTTACCGGGGCAAAGAGTATAAACAGATACTCGAGACTAAATTCCCAACCGTATGCTGTTGTTCACATTGACACACGTTCTAATCAGGGTATTATGGCAAACGCTCCCTATATGCACCTAGAGTATGGCTCTGTCCGCACAAATGAGGACGCATGTTTTGTCTGAGGCATATCTCTACTCTCAGCCGCCTTAAAACGGACTTGCATGGTTCATTTAGTCTAAAAGACCTTGGGGATATCCAGTAATACTACAGAATTTTGTCGTCATCTTAAATTGACACCGAGTTATTTTAAAACGGTACGGGGACGTGCAAAAGTGATATTGCGACATCCTGGAACGAAAAGGTATAGAAGAGAGAAGTCATCAGTGCTATTAAATGGTTTACGAATATCGTTTTCTATGAACGGGTGGGTAATTACCACGCGAAACTCAACTCACGTGCGCGTAAGACAGTGCGTTTTGTTTTTCTTTGAGTGAACAATGGGCACCCAGGAAGACGAACAGTTCTTTACTGGTATCAATAAAATAAACGTCATCTTCGTTGATAATTCGTTTTGGTGCTCCATTGCTAGCAATAAGCTCGAATTTGAGCTCTCCAGATTCGTCACTGAGTCTGCACAGAATGAACCCAATAGATACAAGCACTGGTTTATTTATTGTGCCACGTTTATTCCTAAATTTTCAGACCGTTCACCTTACTTATAATTTGAACTTTATAGCAAAAAGTGTAACATGTAACATCTCATCAACCATGTCCTTAATATCAATTTGCACTGATTACAAAACTGAGATTAAATCTGCATTCGTGTCTCTCAAATATGCTTCTATGGGTAAGACTTGTTCGGCGGTTCCTCTATCTGAATGAATTTGTTTGAACTAGGCAGCAAGCTGTAACTCTGCACTCTATGTTTCCTGGTCAAACGGTCATGATCTGTGAGTCGTGTCTTAAAACAAACTGGTTTGAATCTAATTCCAGCTATCTTCCCATCGTTGCTCAAAATATAAATGATGTCGTTCATGAGTTGTAGTTCCGAATGTGTGTATAAATAAAATCATAGCAAACAAATGTAGGTGCTCACTGCACAACAAGAAGATAGTGCTGAAAATGTCCTCATGTTTATTTTTCTCGTAGTTCTGGGAAAGACGCATGAATTCCGTTAGATGGCTCATGTGGTCCACTCAGTAACCCATATATCTACAAGTGACACACTGATCACCAGTCAGCTAAGATTCTTAGAAAAATGAAGAACTCACCGATACATGCGTTTTCCAACATCCATGTCTTTCTTTGTTCTTTTCACTGGTATGTTCGGAAGAGCTCGAAGGAATTCATCCTAATTTTTAAAACATTAAACCGATAAGAAATGAAACAATTTCAAGGGGACAATCGTCTATTCATCATGAGAGAACAGATGAGGAAATGAGCTGATTAGAATTTATTACACTAAAACCATCACGGGTAATTTTGATACGATTTTCATTCACCCTCTATACCTATTACTAAGACAGGTAGGTAGACAGTGTACCCTTAAGCGAAAAGAGTACTCACATTATCCTCGACTGATTCCTCATCCAGAACCGTTGTCTTGCATCTTCCAAGTCGTTCACTCTCCAGTGTATGAAGGAACTGTGCAGCCTGAAATAGAGTGGTTGAATTATGGAGATACTAAGAATCGAGTTAAAATGGTTGACTTTCATTAGTTGAGAAATGGACTGGTATTTCATAATTATGAGTAGAGCAGGGTTTAATTACAGTCTCATTAGTGTATTTTTGCAAACCACTGCCATCACTGTTACAGTCTACCGTCTGAAGAATGACGGCAGCGATTCAGCATCATGCTCTGAATCCAAATGATGTATAGATGAGTGAAGAAAAGCCTGAATCCTTTTAGGACGCCCGGTGTAACCCAGACTACAACACTCAGCCATGATTACATCATGATCGTCATAGACACACCAGCTAAATACCGTACTTCGCTCTCATCATGCATAAATATCAGGTGACAGTATCATGCGGTCACTCTATCTCACATAAGCCTCTAATTTAGTATTCAGTCCATAAAAACGGTTTTTCGCAACAAACGAGAAACCACTGCTAAAACGTCGTGGATTGGAACCTGTATGAATAGCAGAATCTGTGATCATTCATTTGATATATATTTTTTCGGTGAACAGCACTGTTTTCGGCAAATTCGCATTTTAGATTGATACACTGGAGTAAACATTGTTGACAAGAAAAAAGTATATATAACATTACTATTTGATGGGAACTCATCGGCAAAGTTGATAGTGCGTGAACTAACTGATGCGATCAGCAGTACCTGTTATGCTGCAAGTTCTGTTTTGACATTCTATTCAGAACGGACAAGGTCACTCACTTAGAAATATTATGTAGCTAAAATGCTATTTCTTTCTTGGTCTATTCATTTCACTCTTTCTCTGACTCAGCATATATTAGTCTCACTGCTAGGCGTTCATCAGAAAGAATTCGTGAGCATTACCGGGCATGGCTTCACCCCGGAACAACAAAAACAATAACTCATCCATCTTGGCTCACCTGATTGACTGTAGCCTATACACAGACGTCTACCGTGCCACGGCCACCGCGTCATGTAAGAGTAAATGACGTACCCTGTCTATCGCCGAGACAGTCACAGTCGGATTGTGCTACCCGGATTGATGTGTTCAAAAACAGTTCGTTCACAGCTTGGGATTACCATGGTCAAGCATATATATACAGTCCATGTGATAGCCTCATCCCTTCCTAAAACCCACTCCAACTCGTACTGATTTTCTAAAACTTACCTCGTTTGTGAATATAACCACAAAGAAGTCGTGTTTGTTTCCCATCCAGTCGAATTGTCTTTATTTTCATGGTCAGTAACTACTCTTTTGTCATTCAGTTCGGTTTGTAATTGTACTAGTCTAAGGTGAGAATTTACTGAGAAAAGCCCAGTTCGCTGAAGAAAAAATAATTTTTCATGGTTTCTACGATGATTTTTAGTCATCCAATATAGATTCACAATAATCAAGATTTTTGGCTCATAGATGATGGTGGCAGAACGAAGCCAACTTTAGGAAGTCTTGCAATTTATGTCACTCATTTTGTACGTGAACTATCAGTTTTCACCATATCCAAGCGCTTGAATCGTAGCACTTTTGTTTCCAACGTGATACACTTATATTTGCTTCTGTAATTCTTTTCTTCAACTATTTGAGGTTAGCTCGAATAAACGGCACAACGGCTGCCTAAACCGTTGTCACCGGTCACCGTTCAAGAGCTTCGTTTGACTAAACATCCGGTAGGTTATTTTCCACACTTTGATAGCCAGTATAACATCTTTTGAACCACTGTCAGTCTGTCTGTCGTCGTCTTTGCTGCATCCGCATTCACGTGCCCTTTCGTCACTCGAGACAAGTGTTCGTCTAGAATGCTCACGATTGGACCCATCGTTCAGCAAGTGCCTAACTGCTGTCAGTCCAACAGCCTCTCAAGCTAGTTTATCACCAGTCTCTCATCAGCGTGGTTTTAACTTACTTCTGGGCTTTGCTTCTCACACTTTACCTACGTCTGTGTTCAGCATCTGTCGATATGCCACTGCCCCAACATAAGCCTTTCTTATGCTAGTTAACCCTATGTGAATGGTATAATGTTCAGGGGATCATGTGGATTTAATCGACAAACCAATAGCTGGGTTTAGAACTAAGTGCTCCAGACCAGATGAAATCTTTATTACCAAACCATAAGTAAAGTACAACAACCTATAATATAAATATTCTATGTGGAGGGGCAAAAACAGTCTAAGCAGTGTTGGAAAACTGCAATCAAAATCAAACCACCACTAGTCGCACAACAGTAGTTATAAAACCTGCTGTCACCTTACTGATAACGGTTGTTTTTTCGAAGAAACCTTATATGTGCCCCCATGAATTTCAAGAGTAATTACAATCGTTGAACAAGGCTATTTGTTTTCAATCACACCGATCGGAACAACTCACTTGATAGCGTTCTTCTTTATTACTATGCTTTCCATTCCATTGAAAAGCTGTTGTGCCCAAATCCAGAATAAAAACATCACCGGAATTGAGTGAACTGGCCGACAGTTCGACCTCTGACATGACAACCAATTTTTCTTTTTCTTGTAAACAGAAATGCAATAAGCGAGGTTGGTATTCGTTTGGAGTCACATGACGGAATCCGCTTTTCACACCGCCATTGAGAATGCTACAAATTGAAAATCACAATGTATCCATAAGCACTGCAGTCAGTATCCGTAAGCATTCAAGCGTTATCAACCAGTTCATGAGTGAAGGAGGTAGCAGTGTATTCCGTACGACCATATTCGTGTTTATCATGAAAATACTAACCTCAGCAGATTGTTTACTGAACTCAGATTGTAAGTTGACACATTCTGAGTATATGTCGATTCGTGTTTTGGGTGGTTTGATCTATTACTCAATTATATCCACTGTGTTCGGGACAACAAAGCTTTCTAGGAAAAGTGGGTTCACATATTAATCCAGACCGGTATTGATGGTATTTCAAATGACTGTTATGTTCACAGAACACGGTAAACAGTGCGGAAATGTTTAGACTTCTTGAAACATGCAGTTGACATTAACGCCATCTTGATCGCGTTGGTGTGACCAAAAAGATGACAGGGCAGAAAGGTTGACCTTAGCTTAGGTGTTTATTGAGGTAAAATGTTGTTTGAATGAGTATCGGCTTTTTTTTGGAGCAAACAATACTGCAGTTTCAAGTTATTTCTTCTCTCTGAGCTTTAATTCTCTCAAGAACGCTAATAAAGCAGCGAAATTTATTATCAGTAGTAAGTGGAAATTTCTAAACCCATGAAGAAAGCTTTACTCCATTTAGACCGACTTTTTTTGGAGGATGATTGTGACCACTCCTTTCTACTTACACGCGGTCAATCTCGTTCATATCCGACCCCAGACGTAGACCAACACAACCAGAGGCTCACCAACTTACCCAGTCAATCATGTTCTACGTACATTCCCTTCTCTTAGTTCGGGTTTATGAACCGGCTGTTCATCCGCGCGGTGAAGCCAGCGGAATCTCAGATGTTGACCCCAAAGCGGTGACCATCCGCCTGAGTGTACTAGGTCAGTGATGTGCATCTAACTATCTCTTGTTGGCCAACATCCCTTCTGTTGAATTGTGTGGCTGGCACATACTGTGCATTCGTGCGTCTGTTAAACAAGACATCTGTTATGGGCTGCATACCACCTGGATTTCGGCTGCACCAAACAGTAATGAACTGCCAGTGGCAGTAGCTCCATGTTAAGCTGTTGATATAATCGTCTGTGCTTCCTGTCCGGTGCTTCAAATCAAAGTCATCTGGTGATCAGCATATCAGCTACGGAAAAAGTGTGATTCATTTGACTGTGGATGGCTTGAAATTCCAACCCTCATCATTGCTTGCTGAGTTCCCAAGACATATGCCCCTCTCGTAGATTTTGTACATCTTGTCTTTCACGACGCTGGTCATTCTTCACACGTTTACTTTGTCCAAAAACATGGGTTAACATTTAGTATTTGGAACGTGTGGAGTGAAATTTTTAATCTAAGATCACTGTGTATTTGCGATTTCTCCGCACAAGCATTTACTGTATACTGAGTTGAAGTCAGACCCAATCTACCACTTAGTCCAGATCATTTCCGGAACTATCTGTCCCACCGATTATCTTTACAGTAGACTTGGAAGCTCTTCTCAAGAACAAGGCCGACTGGATCTGTTGGAGCTACTTCTAGTTTGTGTAGTGGGACTCTAAGGTTACACATCTTCCGGACATACTGTGCACTATTTCATTCAAATTTTATCACTTTTTGTTCTTACAGATTTGTAAGTTGAGCCATTTACCGTAGGTAGTGTTTAGATCCACTAAGGTTTCCATCCACAAGGGTGGATAGATGGGCTGTAAAAGGAGAGATCTGTTCACTTCTTCAGGTATCAGTAAATAGGTCATTTAAACATTGATTTTTGCTAGAATGTGACTTTAAAGCGTTGACTTCGTTGAATCCATATATTACAGTTTCCTTGATAAACATTGGTTGTAACTCCATTAAGTTTAAACAGCATCCTGATCTTCTTCGGTATATTGTTTCATATGGCGTGCACAATCTTCGCTACAAAACTGTCCGGTTTAGCAGGATCACTCAAATATCAAGCCATTACTTTAGCACATGGAGGAAATTCATTATAGATCCACTGTACTGACTCACCGAATCGTCGGGAAATAAGATTTGAACAGTTTTGATTCGTGGTTTTCCACTTCACGATGTTGAACGGCTGCACCATCCAACAGTGTGTCTAGCTCGACAGTTTTGTAGGCAGCTGTACCGTATTCATCCTACAAGGAGAAAAACGATTGTGGTGACCAAATAGTTTGATGAGTTTACGGTTGTATTTTCCAAACAAACATCCACGACTATCTACACAGAAACGAGTTGCAAGTGAAACACTGGGAGAGTGAAAACCCACAAACCTCCAAGTAATGCTCTATACCTCTCAGACCTACTTGAATAAAGTGAAAATAATAGTAGGATAAAATTGGTATTATTTTCAGCTGAAAAATAAGATCTTAACACAGTTAACAAAATAGTCGGACAGAAATTACCAAATGATCCTATCTAATGACTACGTTATATGAATATTGTAAAAAATCAACCACCACATAACCGTCAAACTTGTTATCGTGGATCGACTGGGATAACTTATACTGTTCAACTTCGAAATAGTAAGTGTTCAGATTATTAACTTTAACGGAATGGGGAGGGGGGGAAGTACTGACTTGAGTACTGTGTTGTCCGATCCAGAAATGAACGTCGTATGCTAACGCATCGTTTTTCTTTGAAATGTTCAATACAATATAGGAATCACCGTTGTAGAACTGACCGTAATCGTGTTCGTTGATTGGTCTAACTTTGAAGTTCTATAGAAAACAATATGAGAACACTTAGTGCCTGTGGAACAATAATGATCGTCATAAATTTACATCGTCAGGATAGAAAAATACACCCGGTTTGGTTCTATTCCTACAGTCTGTCGTAGATCAGGATTTTAAAAAATAATCGACATAAGCATGTTGCAGTAAGACACAGCGTTCACATCGAGCGATTTTGATTAACCTCGTGTTACGCAATAAAAAATATGAAATGTTGACTTACGACCACTCACCGTCATCATCACCGTGTCGATCATCAACAACAAGAACAACAGCAAAAGTAGTAACTGCAGTGTACCAGCAGCTCTTAGTGTCACATGTCTTTTCATGTAAATTCGAAGGTCGTATACAGTGAATTGATGGGGATTGTTACGTGAAACTCGTATGTCGAAGCTCACAAAAATCATATCAAGATGTCTAGGTCCTGCGAGAAAACAACCGATTTGTAACTTATCATCAGGTAACGTCCATAAGATTGTTATACATATGTTTTACTACTTTACACATTTATTGTCATGGCTTCAGGCTACATCTAGAGAGATTCAAATCATTTTTATTGAGATGTAGATAGGAGTAACAATACAAATATAAACTTAAAACGATTGGTTTCGTTCAGGAGCCTGAAACAAAACGGAACATGAAAACCGATAGAAAAAACCACTTCGTGTTGACTCGTCAGTATTAAATTTACAATAACATGAATCGATTCTTTATAGCAAACAACTAGGAGAATGGAGTGGATAGTCAGTCAATGGATCGGTAAGTCCAGGGAGGGTCAGCTTCATGAACAGAGGACTGACTTGCATCCACTGGTTGTGACTGTTTCATCAAACTGGAAGAACATTGGACTGGAATAAACAAAATATAAATATCGTAGTAATTTGATGCCACATAATCCCCTGGATGAACATTACCTACTCTCGTCAAGTTATCTCACGAAGTTTGTTCAAGTCTGATTTCAGAGGTATATGCTGACCATAGCTATACTTACTGCGAGAATAAAATTAACGTCCATTTACATAGCCGGAGGTTTGGATGGAAAGCAAGCCAGGGCCATAAGTAGGTCGCAGTGTTATGGTGACTTGGCACTCCTGCAACTGCTTGTTGACACATCCTGAATAGTGGATTGGGGAGTCTTTCCGTTGGAACCTTACTGAAGCTTGCAACGATCCCAGTGGAGAATTCTGTACTAATCCGGCATATTCTCCGAAATTTTTTCTGTTGTTTAAAAATGCAAGTTCACGCTTTTTACTTACGGGTGGGTCAGCATATCATATTACACCCCCACTGCTGTCATATTAGTGGTGTATTGTAACGTCTCGACCATTTAGGTTGAAATTGGATTCACCAGAATACATTGTGTTGCTCCAACCTTGAACAGGTATTTAACCCACCTTAGAATATACAGTGATTCTATTTTGTCTGGCTCCATGTCATTTTGCATGCGCCGAGGTGATTCAAAACGTTTTGCTGGTATTGTTTACATCTTGAGGGTCAGTCAGACTTTGCTAACCCAGTAGGGCAAGGTCGAAACGGAAGTAATATAGGGAGGTCCAAACACCATACAGGGGTTCATGCCAGTAGCTCTCTAGCTGAGTCGGGTCTGCGAACACTAGGGACCACAAATGCCAGAGCCCATTGAATCGATGGAGATGTGTGGTGGTGTTTAGACTAAACATGCGTCTCTAGTTTGACGAACACAGCCATGCCTCAGGTGTGCTTAGTGAGTTCTCATTGCTTTGACCTGGGCGAAACGCTTACTAGGGTTTCAACTCTTTGTCCCGATAAGCATTTGCGATTCACTCAGTTTAGATGACTCTGGAGATTCTGATAGTGTTCTGCCGAGACAACCCTTTGAACCAACTTGAACTGACATGGAATCACATACGAATGCTATCGAGACCGGCAAAATCGATTTTGAGATGTCATAAAACGTCAGCGATGCGCTGTAACTCTGTTCAAGAGCAGTGAAGCCTAACACAACACTTTTAAAAATGTGCGGAAGATTTCTGTTATTTTTATAGTTAAGCATTATTGACAAGCACGAGATATTTAGTTTTTGCATATCATGTTTTATCAGTCTAGTCCAAGCCCTTTGATATCATCCCTGTGGCCTGTCATAATTAGTTTCTTCTCGACCCGGTTACGGCATTTGCGGTACATTTGCGCAAAAGTTTATGACAACACATGACGCAAACAGGCGTAACCATTTTTTTGAACTTAAACATTAAAGCAAAGTGAATCTATCTTTTCTCCTAATGCAAATTAAATTTTTCAATTACGCCATAGTAACACAAAACTAACTGGAACCATCTGGTGTAAATACTGTCTAACTTTGCTGTATATGTGTTTCCAGTTGTTATTGATACTCTGAACCTAGGACAGTGGATGGTACAAAAACTAAGAAAGTGACTATTTTTACGTTACTGTTAGGTTATTGATATTGAAGCTCACTTTTTAATGTGCTTGCGAAAAAATGTATTCAGCAAACAGGGGGGCAAACATGGTCCCGGTATGTTTACAAATGGCGCAGAATTTGGATGTGGAGTTTACAAGCAAAAAATTAGTATAGATTAAAAGTCAGCAACTTACTACCCATTGTTGACAAAATGATGCATGCTGTCCACTTGGTCGTAATCCTAACCTATGCGGCCTGCGGTTCGAACACTACAGCACAAATCCACTGACCTCTGCCAGTTTTGAACTTAATCTGGTGTCAGATTTAGTTGTAACTAGTTGACTGAGCATCACCTAACTGATGAACTGTGCAAAGCAGAGTGGTGTGATGTAGCTCATCTTAGAGTCATGTAACAGCACTTTCTTTGGACTGGTTACCCACGTTTATACTCGCAGGAAAGCTGAGTGTATACTGACCACCGACCAGGAAGCAAGTGCTCATTCTGGTTAGCTTATGAGACATCCAACTTATAGATTTATCAAACGCAAGTTGAACAAATGGGTCAGAATCAGTTCAGTTTCTCACCGCACCCAGAGATATGTAAATAAAACACATCGAAACTCAGTATAAACTCTCAGAAACAGGTTTTATGTGTTGAAACGACGGCTAGTTCAATGAATGAAATACGGCTTCAGTGTACCAGTGATGAAGATCACAGAACAGTATCTTAGCTCTTGTTGACTGAGCTATGGAACACTTGGGACAGTCGGCCGCATACAGACGTGCACGAGTTTTAGATTTAGTCCATATGTCTTAGGAACTTTCGGGTATACTGTGTAAATGTTCCCACGTGGACGGTCAGAACACTGGAATGCTCTTTCGGTCTTAGAGGCAATCATGAGAATATTGTCGCCCCATTTATAGACAAGCTACCGCGGTCCCATGGTCTAATCGATAAGCAGCCATGACCACCGTTTGAAAATTTTCAGTTCGTGGGATCGATTCTCATAGATGAGTCGTACTACTGAGACCCAGCTGGGTCAAACGAACCGTCGTTAATTACCTAGGTGACCACTGACAATAGGCGTTTGCAAACGTTCTCCGTCACCCCTTTTTGGAGCCGTGTTGGTTACTTGCTAGAATGCTGACCGGTGTCAATTGGCCGATTTTGGAAGAATGAAACGCAACGGTTAAGGAAGGTAAAAATATTAGTAATTTACAACATCTTAAAGAAATTAGATACATAAGTATTTTGAAATTAATGGACGGTTAATTGCAACATCTCTCAGCTCATTCAAACTGATTCCGTCTAATGAGGATGTATATTTACACACGAGGTCCAAAATAACTACACTATGAAGACCCTCCCAGCTTTTGCTGTACGGGAGTTGCTTGTGTATGGCTTACTTTCTAACTGAGGAACATAGACCTTAGCGATGATCAAGACCCATGAAAAACGATATGTCCGTCAGTTACTGCGGCCTAGTTACTTCGCATGACTATCCAACTAGTGTGATTGATTTTGGAGGAAAGACAATGAGACTCAGTTGTCACAGTTGGAGCAACTTGGGCGTATGATAGAAGTGAGTCCATTCACGCTATAGGGTTTGCCACGTTCTTGATCACACACGGTTAACACATTGCTATGGCTTGCGCTGTCACCCGAAGCGGATCCACATGAACGCGTATGGAGCACCAATTCGGCCTTCAATTCAGTAACAGTTTCACTACCAGCATAGCGGTATAGCATGTTTACATGCTGATCACTATGATAATAGACAGTGTTACAAAGCACATACACGACATGATCTCTTTTATGTAAGTAAAAGTCCAGTGATGATAATAGTTTGACAATCAATAATTTCCGGAAGTTATTACTTCTGCATTCAGTGGAAAAACCCAAATGAATTATGATTTATATACACAATTCGTGGTCAGTAGCTTACTGCTACGATGTTAAGCTGAAATAGCTGTCGCTGAAGAAGGTTTCATTCACAGAAGCAAAATGACAGACGAAGGTTAGTAATGAGCAGCATTGGCCGAACTAGAAGAATCGAGAGAAATTCACGTTAAAGTTCTCGTTTGAAACGTGAGTGCACAGCTGATGGCATACAATTGTGAGGTAAATAATAAAATCTAAATTCACTAGATAACTTTTCATTACAGTAACAGTTGATGGGGGGGAGTGCACAACATACTTAGCAAGAACTATTTATAGTCAGGGAAGTGTTCAAGAAGTAGCATTTGTTTCCATGTTAACGAACATCCTGCTTCTTTGTGTACGTTTACTCGGATAAAAGCAGAGTTACAGACCGAATCAGGCGCCTGGTTGGGTACGTCCTTAGATCACTGTTGGTTCCTAAGCTTCAGTACTTGTTCCATTCACTTATTTCTATATATAAACATTTGGATGTTGTTAGGTCCATAGTTTAAGGGGAGATTTAAAACAAACAACTGGGTTATTTTCGTAACAGTATTTTCGCCTTTTTATTTAGCAATCTGCATATTTCTGCTCTCTACAGCTGTAATGGGATTCCCGCCAAATTTCCCGCGGAAAATCCCAACTGATCAAACTTCGGCGGTCACAATCACTTGTAAGTCCATGTGGGAAAAAACACGTAGACGGCATGCAGAATGAGTTATTCTTGCTGTGGCATGTCGTACTTGTGCCTACACGCAGTAATTGATTATTCATTTCCACAGGGACAGTGGAGCATCTTGTTGGTTTTTGATGAACACTGGTCGTCTGCCCGGTTTCCACTTCTCAGTAATAAATACGACCGGTCTGTACTTGCTGGTCTCAAACGGATAAAAATAGCGATGGGCACAAAGAAAAGATAGCTTGCACTTAAACATGCGCTTAGTGGAAATCGGCAGTTATGCACTTATCGCGTTTGGTTTTCACAATCAGCTTACTTTCTCGATAAGCTTACATATTTTTACCAAGGTGGCTAGTCAGCTGTTATTTTCAGTTTGTGAACCATTGAAATAAGCATTTCAGACTACTCGCAGGGCTTACACGTATCGAGTTAGAAGTGAGGACTGGAGAAGTGAATGATAATTATTAATGATCGCGCAACCACCATGGGCCAGTGGACAATCCTGTCAATACGCGTGGGCAAAGTGAATCAACCTTGAACTAGGTCACTGGACCGGTCTGAATAGTGTGAGCTAGAAGTTGGCTTTGACCACGTCTTACTGGGGTTCTGGTCGTGGAGGGTATATTGGAGAAGCGGTAATTACAAAAAATCCGTACTTCGGTTGGGTTTAAACCGGCGACGGAAACAACATGTTCAGACATGACATGCGTTATACCAGCCGACTGAGACGATTACTTACTAGCAAACAACAGTTATATGTTGAAAGCATTTTTTAACTGAGAAAAAAGATGAAAACATAAAACCTGGTGGGACTCGATCCTTGTAAACTTGTCTGTTGTTCACATGACCCCCACACACTCTATCCATCTCGAGTATTTCTACGTTAACCTCTAGTTCACGTACGTTCTTTAGGTACAATTTAAAAGTAATTGATTTGGCTCTAAATTTTAAATTAACAACACAAAATGTTTTATGCTAACCTCAATGCGCCAGACAAAAATTCTTGGTTCATGTGTATGTAACACAGGGACCCATGCTTCTTCTTCCATCGCGGATTCCTCTAGAGAAGCGATGAAAAATGAGATAATTGCATGCACTTTCACGAAATACGAATTCAATTTTATAAAATGGAGTGAAACTTTAATATTACTTCAGGTTTAAATTTACTTTGCTTCAAAGGTCACATGGACTAACATGGTACTTGATAGATACTGTAATGATTATCAAACTAAATTGATGGCTCAGTGTGTTGTTAACCAATCGTGACCCTCTCGGATTGTTGAAATTTTTATAAATCAACCCCACAAAGGGACATCAAACTGGAGGTATCTAAAAGAATGATCATCCGAACTTTTCTCTCTAGTGAGACTGTTTTATGATACACTATTGATCCAATTCAGCTACCAAGATGTTCTATCACGTTGTGATACGATAGTTGACACGTTACTTTTACCAGCGCATACAGTCGCAGCAAATATATGTCCCGCTGGTGAGTTCTACCAAGAAGATAACTTAAGTCTGGAACTGTTCCGCAGAATCGACTGTCTAGGAAAGTATAACTGATTGAAAAAGCTCATATTAAACCTGAATGGTATTCACTTTTCAAGCAAGCGTAACCATAACTCGTGACATGGGTCTACCGTGGAGGCGTTGTGCAGTACTGTTAGAGACATGTCAACTGGTTTGATAGTGAGACAACAGAAAAGTAGTGATAGAGTAGCCGATCGTTTAATCCCTTGTGGCTAACATTTAGTAGAAGCACTGTAACGATGGGTGACGCTTTCAGAAAACTAGAATTGTTTGTTTCTCCACTCTGTGTGTAAAGAAGAATTTATCCGGAGTTCCTTGCTATATGTTACCAAAGTGACTGCTAGATTGCGTGCCGAGACTCAGTCCACATGACTAATCGAACGCCTGTTTAACAGACAGGGTACCAAACAGCATGAGTATATGAACTCACACCGCACTTTTGAAAGACACAAATCAATTATCAAGAAATCAGGATTGCAAGATTGATTTATGTCGTGGTTTATACATGAATTTATTAAAAAATGCGAGATACGTAAATAAGAAAAACACTGTTTCCCTTATTGAGAGTGTAATATTTGTGTTCGTTAAATGTCAAAACTTTTTTTCTCAGGAATACAAAACAACTGCCTACACAACAGGTCTAAAGGCGAGTTTTAAGTCAAACGAGGGATACAGACTGCATCAGATTTGAATTTTATCACTGACCGCTATTGACGTTTGCAATTTTATACCAGAAATTAGCTAAGTTCGCTGTTCAAGATTGTATAAAAGTGTTCCAACAGGTGGTCGGCCATTACATTTTTCTCGGTATCTGGAGTCTAACCTTGTCTCACAGTTCTTTCAGAGCTACATGGGTCACTGGATTGGACAGCGGAATAACTTACATCACGAACTTTCTAGAAGAAACATTTTTATCTCACCGGTCGGAAGTTTTGACTAAGAACATAGTAAGCCGAGCGCATTTGACAAGACAATGGCAGGTAGATATAAGGAAACAGACTTATTGGAAACACTGACAGAACTGTACAAATAATTTAGTGTTAAAGTGACCTAAAATGGCCTAAAAATAGATCATACGGTGCTTCCACAAGAAGAGATCCTTACGAAGAAACACTTCTGTCAGTGAACTGTAATGGAATAAGAAATTCTTCGCAGTCAGTATCCGTTGAGATAGAACAAACTTGTCGGAACCATACACCGAAAACTGTTAGTGAGTGAAAAAGGATCTAGTACCATTCAGGGGGAAAATGCATCGTAGTGTTGTCAGATTAATTTGGTTAGATAAAATACACCACTAGGATATATAACATTGTTTATGAACTGTCTTTACGAAGCCTTCCAATCTAACCTGCGATAAACATGCCGAAAACTAATCCAGGATGTATTAGGCTGACCTGATAAACGAGTATGATATAACATGACGCACGTCAAGTAACTACTTTCCTGGTCACGATGAGTTTGACGTGAGCCTGTATGAAGGTCTTTGCTTGTAGGCCAGGTCTGGTTAGATTCAAGCCAAACTAACGCCAAACAAATAGTAGTCAAGACTTGTGACCGATACTCTTATCTGATAACAGTTGCAAAAACAGTACCAGTCTTGATTTAGCAGATGGGGTTTCAGCACTTAGTAAAGCCCAGTGGTTCAAAAAACAAACGCAGCAAACTATGCTGAATGGTTCTTAAAACGCTATAAATAATAAAAAATATAATTCTCTAAAATGTGTCCGTTCATGTAGCATATGTTTTACCTCGTTCCTAAATTCGGATAAACACAATGGAAAAACTGTTGTTTTCGCAGTGAACGGTTCTTGGATGCCTTGAGTTGTTAGAAGAATGTTGTCAAAGCCTGACGAGTCTGACTATTTCTCAGTTAGTTTGAAATTATGCTGTTAATGGTAAAAAATATCGGCTGATTAGATCTCACTGTGTGTCCTCTGTGTTTCGTCCATTGCAGATATTGTTGTTGTTTGTTTGGATGCGTGTTCCTTCATCAGTTTATGTCGGTTTCGTAATTGACACAGCGAACTTCAAGAGATGGCCGCTTGATAATTGGCTTCTTGTTGTAAACCCCCTTAAACGCTACGCTGATTCGTTCTCGCTATAGTGGAACGCTTGAAAGAATTTGGATTATCTTCTCGGTAATAATTAACGCGAAAATCTCGGTCCGGAAAATGCCGCAACTGTCCCACGATTTGGTTCCCAAGACAAGCCAGAAGTCGCGTACAAAGGAAACCGCTTTGTTCCGCCCCAGCACGTGTGCGACAAAGGTGACAGTTACAAAGTATTATTTATATGGCGCGTAATAACCAAACATTCCCAAGCCATCAGAGAGAACAGTTACCGGGAAAAAAGAGTTAGGGTCGCTGATGTGCATAGCGGTATAAAAAGTCTCGACCGATTTGAACAGTTCTGTTAATTACGACTGAGTCAAGCGTTTTTTTTCCTTTCTCACGACGGGGGCGGTTTGAGACGGCAACAAGGTGGGCGCCCCAACACTTCTTTTCAAATAATTCACAGTGCTTTAGGCGAGTGAAGCGGCCTTGTTGAAGCAGTAACATTCGTAATGAGCTAATACTTGTTTTGATGGTTCCTAAGAGGTGATTTTGCGTCACTGAAGCTGGCTGAATAAAATTCAAAGAAAAACATCTCGACGGAACTGAATGTTTGGCGCTCCTCGGAATGTGTTTATCGTCGGCGGAAGACAGCAAATGAATGCATCCGATCATAAAGAAATCCTTCACATGAGTACGATGGTTTTACTTTTGTGTGAAACAGAATAACTTGTACCTAACTCTGGGCAAACACACATCATACGTATTCCTATCCATAGCTAATAACCAAAGTTTTCAGTTGTTATGCTGAACACTAACTTATGTGATGTGTCCGGAGCCCATTATGTACTGGAAGAAAGTGCCTTATGTGATATCATGACATCAGAAAGGTGAATTGTTTGAAAGCCGGCTTTTGGTAACGGTATTGAGTGGTCTAACAATAATTTGTTGTAGAATCATGGATGGAGCCTATAAAACGTGTATAACCAAAAATTCTTTATATATAATGAAAAAATGTTCATGATCGAATTACCTGAGAGCTTTATAGGCAATAAGGAAATTTACTGACATCAGGTGTCTCAATCAACCACCTGGCTGTTTGTGTCACATTATCGCTCACTTTATTGTTGTAAACGAGAGAAACAATGTCGTAAATTGTCTCGTGCAGCTTATTTGAGGTAGGATATTTTCTGCCTCTAAGTAACAATCTATATTGTCTGTCCACCGTCTGCACCTTCCAAATACACTGACTGAAATGACCCGATCTCCAACTCGTAATGGCTTTTCAGAACCGATTCATTTTAGTCACAGTTTTCGACTGGCTGATAGCATACTTAGATGCAACCGAACTGAACACTCGTGCGACAACTCGGCTTGCCCATAAAGCGCAAAATGTGGTGTTGTGATATCGCAACTTGGGCCTGGGCCCAGGAACACGAATTTGGAATGGTGTGCACTGAAGTTTATACGTACTGGGACTAAGTCATAAGTCTAACAGAGGTAGTTATCATGATCTGGTTTTCCGAATTAGACTACAGATCACCTATTTTCGTTCTAGAATTTTGAATTTTGTCTGGGTGATGAATTCGTTTTGGTTTAAGGAGAAAATAAAAACACTGAAGTAAATGCTACAACCCAGAGTCTGTATAGACTGTGAGGATCACGGAAAAAGCTGCGAGACCACATGCATATTGAAGGCAAAAATCTGTTTCATAAATGCAAATAGCAAATAGGAAACACGATTATAAAAAGTAGTTGAACTTTCATCATGATCTCCGGAAACGGCTAAATTATCGTGTATGTACAGAGTGATTGAACCCACAAACCTTCGCACAGTATGATGTCTACAAAATTTACTTTTTGGGAGGTCAAAACATGTTTGTGTTCCTGATTGGTTGTAACTTTATCCAGCGGCGTTGTTTTTAGAAAATGAACCGATTGCAGAAAGCTGCTCTTGATACGCGGACCGCAGGAACAACTGAAGGTTGGCTACATAGAACGGTGGTAAGTTTTCATCAGAAAATTATGCGGTTATAGGTAACATGTTTAGAGAATCATAATGCTTTCAGAAGGCAAAAGCCTGAATCGAATCTCTATTTGTTAAGGGTCACTGCAATATGCATAGAGCTGTCGCACCACCCATAAGATCACTTACACTGTCAGCGGAAACAGGGCTATTCCATTCCAGTAGTATCAGAAATCAGTGCCTCTAGTTAGCGGTTATTTTAAATAAATCACTTCATTGGGGTCAACTGAAACTGATCAACCTCCCAATACACGACGTTATGGTAAACGCACAGTTTTACAACTTGCTCATAACGTTGTGTTATTCTCAATCCATTTATCAATAACGCACAGTTTGCTTATAAAAGTTCGGTATTCTTTTTTCTGAAACCAACTGCGTCATCTCTCGGTATGCTAATGGTTTGTCAAAATTGTCACCATCGCTAATGTAAAAAAATAGAATTATACAGTAGCCTATTATACACCAACCTTGCTGTAGATGGAATGATCGTGGATTGCAGAGTGCGGAAGTGTGGGGAACGTGTAACTTTGTGTGCGTAATAGCCTGACCAGTGTGGCTAAACGTTTCGGATAGTCACGAGAGACGTTCGGTTATATTTTGTATGTGGCTGCTGTTTCGTTTAAGAAATTGAGAGCTTTTTGGCACTGTGATCACTATCAAATGGATTTACCTATCTTTAGGATCAACTGTGAGGTAACTATAACAGCGTTGCAAGGATTAAGATGATATTTTTCTAAAGGGGTTGGGAAGTAACGCTGATGCAATTTTGAAATATAGGAACTACGTTATGCTATTATTTGTCCTCAATTCCAAAACGAGGAAGGCACGATGAGGTAAGGAGATTCGTCGACTGTTTTGCAATAGAATCTTGTTGACTAAACAGTCGCGAGGAAAATAGAAAATAACGAGCAGATGTTACGGTTATTTTATATTCGGGTCAACACAATCATAAAGAATATGGGAAAGAAACTTGGGGAAATCCTAGTCGAGTGGTGATCGACTTGAGTTAACAGACAGTAACTGTGTCTCCTCTTGAAGCGATCGGGCAACCTGATCATTACTCACAAGCGAAAGTGGTTGAGTGTTCATATATGATAATTCGCTCGTGCCTATTGTGAGGTCAATGGCGCAGTGGTAAACACGGTTGCCTCATGAACAGCGTGTCCGTGGTTCTACTCCCAGCAGTGGCGAGGATATGTACTACTGACGAGCTCTAATGAGAGAGAAACTAGAGTCTAGTGCTTCTTTTCGAAAGGGGCCGACTGGAAAGTCTATGGGAATGCGACAGTTGCAATCAATTGTGGGTGATTTTCAAGCTATAGGAAAACAGAAGACTACAAGCAGCTTTACTAATATTTCATACTCGGATCAATACGATCACACGGAATATGGGAAGAAAACTGCTCTTCCTTGGTAGTGTTCATCGTAACAGCTTCTCAACAAGGTTTAATTGAACATAACTAGCGGATCTTACGTACACTGTTTCAGCTGTGTTTGAGCCACCTCGGTTTTCTCCTGCACTCTTTAGCTGCCCTAACAAGTTGACCTCCATTGTAAGTGGTCACAATCAGATTGTAAAAGTGATCGATACCCTGAAAACGTGACTGCCTAACGTCCCGTGACCAGACTGTGTATTTGAGTAAGAGTGAAGATTGAACTGTTGGAGGCCGGCGGAGTTGTACAACATGGTTGGTGATTTTGTTAACCTAGCATAAAGGTACGTGATCCATCGGAGACAAATTAAACCACTGTCAGTATCCTCTACTTAACAGCCTAAGGTTGTTTAAATAAATTTTTGTAAACTTCCCAAAATGTATTTGATGAGCCCATTCAAAGACTACTGACTATAAGGCGTGATAAATTCGTACCAGACGCCTGGAGTCAGTTTCACATCCAAGCTAGATGATTCTCTTTACTCCATTTGTTAGACACTGCTGAAAAACTTCGCTGTACAGTACCTGTAAGGGAAGAATTCTTATGCGGTTGACCAGTCTTAGACAGATATCTCTCATAAATTGAACATCATTAGCAAGTGATAGCAATTCTCGCACTCCCAGCAAAACAGGCTATTTGAAAGGAATGTGGGAAAGCAAACGCGCTAGTCAATTATGGTATCCACCCTGACTAAATCAAAACGTCATACTAGTCAACTGGTGACATGTCTTTGACACTGATTTCCTGCAAAGATCTACGAGTGAACTATTTCCTTGATAAAGCAGCTGCAAATGTCTTGTTTCATTGGCTGTGTACATGCAATAGGGTCGTAGTAAGGCTACTGTAATGCGACCGAGAATGCGTTAGATTCCACGAACTTGTATGTCATTAACCTATCCATGAGGCATCGTCAACGCATGCCAATACCTCAAATGCTTGAAAGTCAAGTCGAGTATATATTTTTCATTCGTATCAGTCAATGGATCCCGTCGTTCGCAAACTCACCCGCTCACCATTTCACAAACTTGGATACTGATTGCATACTTCTCTCCCTTCTCTTCAGTTCTGTTGACGCTTTATATCCTGTATGCTCTGGTTGGTTTCTCAGTTAAAATTCGAAGTTTATTTATCTTACCCTACACAAAATGCACCAGTATCCACTACGGTATAAATACTTTCTCACAACCACCTTCTGTTCGCAGTATCGGTTTGACTTCCAAGCGCAGAAATTATCAGTCGGGAGTATCTCATTATTGCGCGTGTTTGTATGTGTAACAAATTTTTCACTTTTATACTGATCTACCATCTGTCTAACGAGCATTCGCTGATTGAACTACAACAACTTCCATCCACGAGGAGGGCTTACGTTGGGTACCGGGATATGTGAGTGTGCTCGCGACTGGTACAGCGCAATTCACTCGTAGTTTCATAGATGTTCTCCGGTTTTGGTCATTGCGATAAGCTACTCTGGAAACCGATGTCACAAACGGTAATGGCCACTTTGTTTGTGTAGTGGCTACCAATTTTGTGAACACCAGTGAGCTGAACAAGGTCTACGATCCAAAACTAATAATGAAGTCTTGAGTTGGTTTGGTGATCATCATCCGTGTAAGCGGTTGTTTTGGTAGACTTCCGCCCGTGGCATATTGATGGGGACATTTGACTCTGCCCCGAACATATTCCGTAAGCAGGTTTTCCAGTGAGTGACGTTTGCGAGTGAATCAAGTTTGGTTTTAGTTTTAGGGAAGAAAACTGTGGAAATGAATGTATTGGTTTGTTCACTTTTATCGATTAAATACACCTCGTCCTAGGGCCTCATCGCGGTACTGATGCTTGCTCTCGTTGGGAAACTGGAATGACCTATTCTTTTTCAGTCCAATAGTGAAATAAGTGACGGAATACTGTGGGACATTTTTGGAGGTCAAAATTCCCTTCGATTGACCCTGTTGCGTTCCTTTCCGTGACCCTGTCTAACTGAACGCTTGTTACCGTCATTCTCACAACCTGCGTCTAAAAGTACTAATTCCTTCAGCTTGCATCTCTCAGTCTTTGAATCTCACCCATCTGCTCATACACCCGTTGCTATCTGTCAGTCGGGACCCCCCCCCTCACTCCTGTGAATGCGGCCTTCCTACCGGCCGCCTTGAGACTATCACCATCCAATCAGTCTGTCCGAAGACTGGCTATCTAGTCACATATCAGACCGATCCGATCGTATTTCATCGGTTCGTCCTTGCCAATCATTCGCCTGTGCTTACGTCTATCGTGCATTTCGTTGTACATTATCTCGCGAACGCACACAAACTGACATTTATTTCTGTGCTTGTTCATATTGTTTACATTAGTAGTACCACGTTTCCAGCGAATTGAATTGGTTATGATATTTGGCATCATTGGTCATACGTGCGTCACTAAACATTCTTCGAAAGAACGCACATGTGCGTTCGATTGATAACCTGAAGAGCATATTTCAACCCCATACCAACTTGGTGAAGAACAAGGCGGAGGATGGCTACCTTGTGGTGATCAGCGATCGTGTAGCTTCTGTAAGGATCTCGGCTGCAACCGTGTTTTCCGGCTTTTCTGTCCTGTGCGCATGATTCTGTGTACCTCTGCTTTGGGAGGCCTAATATGAACACAATGCCACTTTCTTCCGTCGTGCAACTAATTGCACACAGCGAATGCCTACTATTTTCCTTGTGACTCATCTATCGTCTCATCCTTTACAGTCGTTTAGCCTGTACCTTTTCCAGCGTTGTTTAACGCACTCGAAGATTTTACACACTTTTCGCCTGGCGCGCTTTTGAATGCCGCCGTATGGGCTGGAGCCCACCTCGTACTTCTTCTCTTTTTATCTTGTTTGTCGCCGTTCGTCCCTGACTAGGCTAGAACGATCTATTTATCATGTTTCCAAACATTGCTGGAAACATACGGTCTGTTTCCAAACCCTGCCACGTTCTTCTAGTTCGGGGATCCAGCGCATACCCATACCCGAATGCACTACGCAATTGTTCGAATTTCAATTTTCCCATGGAAGTGGCAGCTGGGATAGGAGACATGGTTAATCCACCAGCCTTCTGTCAAGTTGCCGACGTACATTCCCGTTGAATTTGTACTTTACGCCAAACGTTAGATGCAGCAGAGGTTCTTACGCTATTTTTGACTGGTTTTCCTGCGTCTTCATCTTTCAACTCTCGTTGAACCTGTTGCGTGTTCTATTGGTGGTGGTACTGCATGTTACGAAACGTTATTTTCCTCATTTTGTTCAGACAAGTGGATATTTACCGTAGGTATATATAATGCCATGAAAAAGTTGTGAACACCCGGTTCAGGTTCACATAAAGCAATCCTGTTGACCAATTCATGCTACTCCTATATTAATTAGGTCGGTCGGATTGCCACACATAAGTGTCAAGTCACGGTCGCTTGGTTGCAACATTAACACTATGACAGGAAACAGCATCATACATATACAAATGCTAATGAATCTTATATTTGATAATTTCGTATTGCTCGGTTCGAGAGCTTTATGATAGTACTGAACAGGACTATCTCATCATAATGTAGACTGGCGGTAAAATCCCAGTCTGGACAAGGACGAACTCTGCTAATTAGGCCCAATACGATCGAAACTCCAGTATTGCGTTAACAGTCGAAACAGTTTGGCTAGAATGCATGTCTGAATGCGAAGGGTCGATCAACTGTAAGCAACGTTCACTATATACGAATCACTACACTACTTACATTTCAATATATACATATATATATGTATTGTGTGTGCATACATTCCAACAGAAGAACCAAATTTTACTAGTTATAATGTGGAAATATGATTGAAAGAAAACAGAACTAATTACATACACGTCCGCACGTCAAACAAGTTTGTTTCAATAGCATAATAGAACAATTTATACTACGTCTGTTCATATTCTATCAGAAGGTCTAGATAACTTAAACTAGCATGGCAAGCAGAAATTTGTAGATCACTTTCAGGTTGACTTGTGGAATTTGACACGTTTAAATACCAACACATCTAAACGATGTAAATGGACCTGTTTTGGCCTGTGGACTTGCTTTTCACAGGCATCACAACTATGTTCATTTCCTGAAAAAATGCTCATTAGAAATATGCAAAAGAGGAAAAGAGTTTCTGAGCCATGTGGTCGGTAACATCAGTATAGCCAACGGCTGATCACTGAGCTTGTCATATTCTGTACTTGGTTGAACTGTAACAAAGTTTAACTTTATAGTTTTGACCTGCGGGTGCACACGAAAGGCGAACCGAGTATTTCTGTACAGAATATGATCGAATACTCAAGTCTGCTGCTGATTTTTCAGTCTCTATTCGTGCGCATCGGCAAAAGGATGGGATAGAATGGGAATTAGGCCCCAAGACTTGCGAAAACATTGGTTGCGTCGACGATAGACACATTTTTCTCTCAACAGGAATGGTCTCAGATAACACGGGAAGTGTGTTGTTTGTGCTCGCGTCTACTGAATACAAATGAGACAAGCTCAAATACAAGAAAGTCGATGAACCTAACTGATCTTAGTGGCAGTCATCCTCTTTCTTCCCCATCACCCCACCATGACTCATTCGACATGAACTGCATCAGTGACTTAAGTCGCATTTCCCAGTTGGTTTACTTGAGACTATCCAGAAAATTTCAAGTGAGCTGAAATGACAGAAAAGCTCAGGATTCACTACGAGTGCAACCATCGTTTCACAGCCAAACGTGATGTTGATTGTCTAGTCCCAGGTGAGTGAACACCCTGAGTGGCATGCGTGTTTGGTTCAAACTACGGTAACCAAACCCGAGTCCGCCTTCTTCTGACGAAACGATGAACGGTACTACTAGTAGTGTTAAGCAGACTACCTTTACTCCAATAAAACTAATGGTAAAGAGAAGTACTGTCTTACAAAATTATTAAACCAGTGTAAACGTTCTCTGAGGTAAAGTGAATCTGATTTCCCTAATCGATCATGAATAGGGCAGTGTAGTTAATTAGTTATATCTGTGGCACGTGTTCCACCTTGTGAGTTGAAGCTGAGACTAACAAGCACATCCTGCTTCAATCCACGTGTTTTCACCTAGCAAGCTATTTCATGGACTCAGGTTAACATCCAGATCAAAAGATTCATTGTCACCATTTCATTCACATGATTTGATCAAATAATCCAGCAACTGAGAGAACGAGTCGTATGATTTATGTAAAATTATTGCATAAATTGTAAATGTATTCACCTCTGTAATAATCGGTGTAACTGTAACTTTCAAATCGATAGCAATCATCATTGACAAAATACGCACACAAACAAGCATAGCTCGATGACAAAAAGCGTGCACACGCATGCGCATATGTGTGGTATTTGGAGTGCATTGTTTCACTAGGTCTTTACCCTCACTTATGACAACTTGAAATCGATTAAACGCATAGCTCAAACAGTTTAGCACAGCTGAAATAAATTTGTCTAACATCTAGTATCTTCTGTAACTAACACATTTAGTAGGTGTATTTGAAGACAGATCTTAGTCAGCATTTTTCATGTTACATATCAAAAGACTCAAATTTGTGGTCTTGATAAACTTATCGATTGTTTCAAACCTTACTTAAATTGATAGGCTGAATGTCTCGGAGGAAAAGGAAACTCAGAGGAACTGCCGTTATAAAGTTAAAATGGAGTTCTTGACTAAATTAGTGACCTAAACCCGGTGAAGAGCTTTGAACGCGTTAAGGTCGTTATTGCAGTGTTGTGTTTTTCTATGCAAAGCTTACCATTCAGCAAATCCGAACATCTTAAATGAGAACACAGTCAAATACAATCTGGGTGTTTTTCTTGTTTGGAATGACCTGATCGACAATTAAAATCGTGTTGTTAATTTAAGGCTTGATGTGGTTAACAAATATCATCACCAGCTAAGTTAGACTATCATTTCAATGATTGTAGCAAGACCTTGGTTTTCAATCTTCCACCCCCTATAGATACGATGTAATACGCATTGTCTAAACTCTCTTCAAAAAACATTCCTTGACAATGAGGTGACGAAAGAAAGCCTTTGTAATGTATTCATCGAAAAGTTTGGTTGCGTTCTGTTGGTTGAATTGTACAACGTGAAAAAGGTCCACATAATTATTGATCGGTTCTTAATATTTATACTTTTCACAGCACGCACTGGCAAAATTGCTATCATTTCCTTCAGTTTAATACAATATAATACACAACTGTATGGTTAAACTGTGTTGAGCATTCGGGACCAGCCGAGTTGCATGCATAATGGAGTGGAGCGACTGGCCGTCATTCTAGCTTATAGACAACAGTCTTCACCGAACTTGGTCTTGTAAATTGATCTAAATTGGAACCTTGTTGATTGGGCGGTTACTAAGTTGAAACTTCTGGTTCTCTTGTTTTCACGCCAATAGTAAAACCTCAAGATTTGATGCTGACAAGGTAATCCAGTCAATCACATTTGGATTTAGACATCAACATAGGGAAATCGATCGTTTTTACCAACCACTAAGTTTTAGACAACATTTCAAAGAATGTAAGCCGATACCTGTAAAATACATGTCAACGACAGCTGATTTTCTTACTGCATCCTAAATCTACTGGAGACCAGTAACCATCTTGAATATCTTTCCGACTCAATTTAACATTAAAGCATGCTCTAATAGGAGAGCATTAAAAAACATTTTATGTAACGCCTAAATTGTGACTAGCAGCAAGTCCACTCAACCACTGTGATGTGTATAAACGTTTGCAGTTTATATGCTTTCCATCAGTCACTATGCATAGCCACAGTCCCTGAATGAGCTTGCACAAGATGCACAAATATATGTGTATATTTAAAGTGTTTAAGAAAGGACACACACTGAGTAATGGGCGATTTATTGTGACGTTTCAGATCTACGCTGGGATATATATATATATATATATATATATATATCGACAAACCCAGACCATGCAGCAGCAACAACAACAGTAGAACACTCATTTTCAAGGAGCAGTGCTTGTGGTCTCTATAGATTATTGAAACCAAAACGTTTACTTTTCAATTTCTTTTACATATTTTTATAAATAATTATTATTTATTTATTCATCTGGGAAGATTAGACCCAAAGAGTTTGATGTCATCGTTAGCTAGAAGATTTGAAGAACAACACTATAGATTTGATCGCCTACGCGGTCTTCAAGGAAGAGACAAGAAAGATTGGGAGCTATGAGACGATTTATCAGAAACTACACAGCCGAGGTTAAATAATCACAAGCAAGCTTTAATTTTATGCGTAATCTGGAATACTATAATTTGGTATTTCTGGGTATTTCTCTGTAGTCACTGCCCAACTTCGGAACATTAACATAGTCACAATAAAACACATACAATTCGCCTTGAATTTCATTTTAAACGTATATCATACATAAGGAAGATCAACGTGACAACTACTAACGATTGCTCACTTTTAACACGTCTATCCTCATCCGAACCAAAAAGTGCTAAATTGGTATCTTGCCACGACGGTTCATCCATTATGACAGGTAACTTCTGAACAGATGGTACTGTGGATTAATACCAAGTTGTTGGGTTGCCAAGCTTCACTGCTCAACAAGAAACTGCGTTCCGTATATATTGTTGCCACCTCCGTCGGTTGTATTTCAACTCACTTGGCTAAGATGTATCATTTGTCAATCGCGACACAGACGTGCCCCACTCTATAGGTCTGCGAAAACACACGTGTCTTCCCACGTACCTATGTATGTCGTGTGAATGTGCGTACTTATGTGCGTAACTGAGTGTTACCAGACCGTTTACATCTGAGATTGGTATCTGGAACATGCATGCACAAGTACAGCTAATTTACTGAAAGGTAGTAGGTGAACCAGTGTATACTGAAAAAGAGACGACTAATGTCATCAATCGAATCTTCTCCATCTACTGATGAATGTGTAAAGTGAACTACAAAAAGAAAACTCGGAATAAACTCCTCAGTATTGACAGTTTTACGTCTTCGTGTTAGGCTGCAACTTGAGAGCAGACGGAATAGTTGAAACAAGAAAAGCAATCGTCAGCCATGTGTATATCACTCACCCCTCTATAACTGCCACAAAGATTACAGTATACTTTAGATACGCCCAAAAACAGGCCGTCAAAATAGGACAGTTAGTCATTCTTCAATCTAAGCGACCGCAAGACACTAGCAGTACTCGTATGCGCTCGTTGATGAACCCGGGAAACTTATTTTTCAGCCAAGCGTGTACATTTTCCCATCATGAGTTAGCTTTTTCCGGCTGTTTTCATCTCATGACCTTCCTCGTGCTTCGACGCGTGGTTCTAATTGCTGAGCAACTTCTTGTCGTCTTTGAACACAACGGACAATCCAATAAGGCCATGTTGAATAAGAATACACAAGCAATTCGTTTGCGTTGCATTATGAGCTAATTGACTGGAATGCGTATGCCGAACTCATCTTCTTGGTTTGTTCAGCTGGAAAGTGAGTATGCAATTGTCGGTATTCTGTCACGCCCCGTAAACCGGCAAAACTAATCGATTGGACAGTAGAAATGTCTAAGTGATCTATTTGGGATCACCCTTGCAGAGGTTCAACTCTCGTTCAGTAAACGAATCTCTAGTCATTACACCAATGTCTACACATGAAGAAAAATGACACAAAAAGAAGACGACGGACTGAAACTGAGGAATACGGACTTAAACCAATTACCATGGATAGAACACAGGCCAAAATGTTTATAAAGTTTGGAATACATGAAGAAAACTTGGCGGGCAAATTCCGTGAATTTACGGTCAACAAACTCGCTTGACAAACTCATGGACCATAGCTCAACTCCTTGTTTGACAAAGGATGTGTATCAATGAGGATCCACGTTTTGCAAGCAAAAATAGCCATCGTGTTTCTTTCCGAAGCCGATCAGGTGCAGAGTCTCGTTCAGTTTACAACTGAGGTCTATCTGCAAACTTGCATTAAGTAATTCAAACGTATCATCGCCAACAGAGCTCTAGATGCAAACAGGACACTAAGCGCAGCCATTCGGACTTCCTTTCAATATCCCGGTAACAGAGTGGGAAATAAATTTTTTCCCCATAACGGAAACTTGTGATTCTTGTGAGTTGACAATAGAGGCATGCTACAGAATACATCTCAGCCATTAATTCATTTGCCGTGCCTTTGAGACAAGCATCTCTTGAGCTAGCAACATACGATGAGAACCAATCAGAACGAATGTTTCTCTTAATGCGGCCTTATCTACTAACAGATAGTGGAAATCGATTTCGATGACCACGTCAGTCGGATACTTAGCGTCATGGATATGTTCAATGTTGCTGACCATAACAATTGCGCCGAACTATTTAATTCGCGGTTGTTTCAGAACTTGAAGTAAAAACTGAAACTTACTCTTGTCTTGTTGCAAGCCTTCACAGAATTCAAAATCCCAAAATATGTACTACTGCGTCATTTACTGTGCACAGTTGAGATCATCACTATGCGGATACTGAAACCCTAACGGTCTGCACAAACGCAATTCCCGCGAGCGCACAATCCTCATCGACCGGCTTGCAAGTAACCGATATAACAGTCTTGTGTTACACAGACTAATCTCCTTTAGTCCTACCATTACTCATCTTAAACCATACTCAACTTGAATGTTGTAACTTTTCGTTATCCCCGCTGGGCCTGCCAATTAATTTCACCGCAATCCTTAAGATTTGATTTCAGACCTCCCTAACCTTCTCATCTGAGACACCTTGTTAGCATTAAGCGATCAGCTGCGCTGATAGTGTAATCAATTATGTGATTTCAAGTTGGCGGGACGTTTCAGTTGTGGGCCGTCGGTTGGAATTAACCGGAAAGTTACTGAGCCTGCGGGCAATGCGATCGGGTAATCTGAGAATCATTCACTAGGAAGTATGCCTGAGCGGTCAGATATGATCAATCTTTCATGATTAATATAAGGCCCCTGATGACGTGGTCATATACGATCAATTCGTGTAGATGTACTCGGAAATGTGATTCGGGTTCGTGACAAAGACGCGCACTAATGACAAAGTCAGCCAAAAGCAAATCTCGAACTGAACACATTATTTCACAATGGAATGACTGTAGAGTCTGCGAAATATCCAAGAAGTTGTGATAGGCGGTCCGTATAATTGTATGACCAAAGTAACTTAGCGGAGACGTATTCTTATTCTACCACTTCATTCGGACAAAAGTATGCGTTTTTCTCATGCTACATTCAAAAATCTTTACCCTAAAAATTAACAGATTCCATGAGCGACCGCTGATGTTCACTTTGGAAACTTCAGTTTCACTGTGCATAACACAATCTAAGTCTATCACCAAGTGTCATTATTATTCACATTCTGAACATTAAACTCGATATGAAGCTAATTCAAATGTCATTAGAATAAACAGTAAGTTTCACATCCAACAAAACCAGTGGCTTTGATAAATAAGACTTTTTCGTAGCAAAACCAATATAGAGTTTTTCCTACAAACAGTAATGTTTGAAACATTGTGTTCCCTTTATCTAGTTCATTAAGACGGCAAGAAGACATACATTGCGAGATGCAAGCATTTGGTTTATTCTCATCAGTCGAATAGATAAAACATTCAGTTATATAGGTTAAGCGCATGGCGACAAAACGGTGAAATGAACGAACATCAACATGGGAGTAATCAGGGTTCACTGCCACAGTAACGAAATTGCTTGCGTCAGCACCTTTTGCCAACAAAGGGCCGGTGCGTGATGCTTGATCAGCAATGCCTCGGAGAACGCCAACAGCCTAGAGTTGCGATTGTGCAATAGGACCATGAACGAAGTGACGGGGTCAACCACATGACCTGTTGCGATTAAGTGTTTCGCGATCGAAGACGCCGGGTTTCTGTTCGGGTTTTGGCATACTGACACATGTTGACTCATTGTTCGTACTAGCCACTTGGGGATGTGCTCCGCCTTCCTTTGTCGTAAATTTCGGTCCGTTCTGCCAATGTATGAGTCACCGCAACTGCAAGTGAACTGGTAGATAACATGAGAGGCAGAGATTTCCGAGAAAGAACGATCGGGGCAGTGGAGACTGATCCTGCGGGTGGAAAGCAACAAGCGCAATTCCGCTGTAGGATATGTGCGGTCAATGGCTGATTTCAACCTTCGACTTACATCGGTGATATTGTGGTCACCTTTGTAAGGAAGGGTAATGAAAACCTGCTTCTTCGGCACTGATTGGGGTTGGGGGTGGCCACTCGTTCCTTGCAATGAATTTGAATAAATTTCGCCGGATATCCATTTGCAAGCAGAACACTCTTCAAGAACTCCTCTTCAGACTTTAGGTGTTAAGTTTTACATACTTTCCTTGCTCGGTGAAAAATTGTTCGTACTAAACTACGTTTGTAAGCCACGGGCGCAAATGGAGATAATTGTAGGTACTGCCCACTCCATGCGGCTTTTCGATAAACAGACCTACTAAGTGTGCCGTCTAAACGCCTAGAAATAAGGACCTCTAGAAATGGCAGTGAGTTTTCTATCTCTTGTTCATGAGTAACATGGAGATTTCGACGAGCGGAATTTAACTGATGTAAAAGAGTGACAAAATGATCAAAATCGGTGAATATTAGAATTTGAATTGGGAAATGAAAATTTCTTGTGGTAACATTAAATGCGAAGTATACGGTGGCATATCATTGTATTCATACAGTTTACAGGAGGTTTAGTTTCACATTCGAAAGGGTGGTTGAGCATTTGATACAAGATAAATATTGATTTCTCCGCAAGCAAGAATTTGTAAGTGGTATCAGAACGATTAACTGTTTGTCAGCATGTCTTGCTGACAGTGCACACTGCAAACGTCACGTTGGTCTAGTGTCTAGTACTCTTTTAAGAAGATCAAGACATGGTGTAGTGGAACACATGCTCCAGTTGGCAGACAATCTGTAATATGGTATATCTCCCATGTGTGTATGTGGTTGCAAACAGAAAGCACTAGTCAGAGGCCTTTACAGATGAAAAAATTGTCAGTCTGCTACAATCCTTTCATCTTTCTTGATAGGGTTCATCGTAGTCTGATTGACCAGACGGAATATCAGTAGGCCGGCCGGAAGAAAAACAGAAATTATGTGTGTCATTGTTCTCACCCAGTTTGACAGTCGATTCGTATTAGGTCCCATTGAGTCAATCACATTCACACAATATTTATAAGAAATTCTGAGCCACTGACTGCGTAAGCTGAAAACTATCTAAGAATATAAAAAATCAGCAAATGAAGAGTTTGCAACTATGTACATCTGACTCGAAATTGATTAAGTCTGGAGTAAGTAGGATAACGTTGACGTCTTTCACTTCGTAGTAATGTCAAGGTTAACCACATTAACATGATAAAATTGGCCAAAACGACCTAAAGCACTAAGTTTCTTCCATGAATTGCAATAAGAAAACCCGAAGAGATAGGTTACCGGATAACGCAATCATTTTGCGCATACTTGATGGTCAAAGCTTATGCCATATGGCAATTTAAATAGTATATTTGGTCAATAAATAATCAGTCAGTCGATTGTTGGTCGTTTACTTACGTGGTCATATTGATTAGACGCCAGTGTATTGAGGAGGAGCGATCGTGCTATACTACTCGCACCACTGCTATTCAGTGGTGCATGAAATCGTTCTTGGTACGCAAGGGAACGTAAAGGAACTGAGCATTGACGTCTGTGGTAACCGGGACCGTCTGGGCCCAGTACCGTACGCAGATGAGTGTTTTTGTTTATTGTCATGTTGAAACACATAGCTCACATGTCGCATTCCTGAATAAATTATCTTTGTGTCATCCACATTCTTGACTCACAGTACCAGTAGGGAGGTTGGGGAACTTCACCGTTGTAAGTTAAATAGCGCTAACATTTGATGACAGCCTGTGTTTGAACGGGAAGCGGATTATTGGTTGCTGTTCATCTATTTATTAAGGCAAAGAGTACAAAGGAAACTCACACAGACAAGGCAGTATCTACGTCTCCATAAATCTCCTTACACTTGAATACAAGCTGTCTTTGAAAAGAATCAGTCTTCACGGGTGCTGCTCCAATTCGTGCTTCAACATGATGTATAACGAATCCCCAATTATGAAAGGCATACTCAACCTCAACATGTATTCAGGAGAAGCTGTCAAACATAACCGGAAGCAAACCGCCAAACTGGAGACAAATCGGCAATGCCGGGCTAGAGAGTTTACCTAAATTTGAAAGTTATGCTCACCTGTGAGTGCTGTTCACTTTGAACCCACCAACTCCCGGACTGCTCAAAAGAAGGTCCATTCGGAACTTTCATTCAAAAACGGTGACGCAGTAACAGACACTGAACAATTCCGTACAGCAGGTTAACTTACAGTCACTTCCAATTCATACTAAACGGACAACCGAGGATCCCTGGCATCAGTCTGGCCAATAATTTCAACCAGGCATATTTTTCACCAGATGTATATACAACTAACATTTGTGCAGATATGTGTCTAGTTAGAGTCAACTGAAAGTTGAAAACTTGGACAAAGTGTACTCCTCACCTTGGCCCAAATCTTCTTGGCCGTAACAAGGGGCATAACTATGCCTCCCCCACGATGAGCGCGATGTTATCCAATCAATGACCATGCACCTCTTTCTACCTTGGTTTTTCGCCTTTTAACTCGGCGCAAGTGAACAGAAGTAATGAAAATCGTTAAGATTTGATTAGCCCTTTGTCATTGTCCACCAGTGTGTAAGCAGAGGCTGTGATATTGAAATCACCCTGGTCTTGTGTCCTATTCTCTTTCTGTACAAGTCTATCACCTCATCCAAATTATCGTATACTGCCCTCACATCCGCCGCAATAACTGATAAAGACAAAATGTCAACCATGAATAATTCGAGTCAAACTCTCATTGCGTTACTGGTCAGCTTAAATTCTACGGGCTGTTCGTCCCCCGCTGTGTCCGTATATGGCAGTTAATGACGGACCTCGTCTGGGGAAGTGAACGCAAGTTGCAGTTCACAGGATCTGCACGCACTGCGTTCATTAAGCTCAAAGACGTGGCCGCCGAACTAGCTGTCCTTTCTCATCCTGATCCGAACGCAACGCTGTCAGTTATAGCCAACGACCCCAACCCAGTAGTCAGTTATGTAGTGCAGCGATTAGTCGTCAATCATTGGCACACTTTAGCTTTCTTGCGCCAGATTGTCCGAGAATTATTCCACATCCGTTGAATATTCACTTCACAGATCCAGTAATGGTGTTTCCAATATTTGTAACTACCGCACACCTAGAACTAGTCCAGCCACGCCCAGCTGTTCAGAGTTCGCCTTGTCGAATTATGCGACTCAATAACTACAATACGCATCTTCATTTTGTCACATTGACCAACGTTCCATTTATAAGTATCTGAATCAACAAATTCAACATCCATCTACTAACTTTTTCTTTTCCTGTCATTTCCTACACGGTTAGCTGGGTTTCGTCAAATCAGCCACTAATTTGGCAGTAGTTCTCCATTAAAATCAGTAATTTTTCCTTCAAGCATGCTATTCATTTGCGTCGTCCACTTGCATTCGCTCATAGTGTTTCATACAACTTCATCATATTTTAATATACAGTACACATCATGTATTCGGCTCATAGTTTTTTTTCTGATGATCAACTCTTAATTTGTATTCTCATATAGATTGAACATCAGCCACAATTGATCGCAGCTGTCGCATTCCCATAGACTTTCCAGTCGGCCCCTTTCGAAAAGAAGCACTAGACTCGAAGTTC